>JALIRH010000003.1:61296898-61504398 GCA_023055505.1 Callipepla californica brunnescens
CCCGTTTCCTTTCACTAAGGATTTTTAGAGGGGAAAAAATCGAGCCCCAAAGTGAGAAACGAACCCTGGACGGTTCCAGCGCTTGTCCCCCCGCACCTTCGCAGATCGCCCACTGCAGAAACAAACCGAAAGGTGACTTCAGCCCCGCCTGACGTCCGTGCCGCGTCACGTAGCTGGGCGCCGGCTCTGCGCTTCCCATTACTCCGCAATTTTCAAAATGAAACGTTAAGATACAGCGCGGGCATTCCCACACGTTCTTTATATATATATCCATTTTATTATTATTATTATTTTCCCGACGTGAGCTTATTGGTGTCTCCCCGATCCGCTCCGCTTGCCAGGTAGCTCACAAACCCCGGAGCCGATCTGCTTTTCCAAGCAGCATGCCTGCTAGGGTGGAACCGCTCCGCGCAGCCCCAGCGCACGGCACTGCGCACCTCTTCAGGTCTTTCCTGCTCCCTCGATTGGAGCTGGCGGAAGCATATCCCGTGCTTTTACCGTTCGCAATGACGGGAAAGGGGCTACCTTTGCAGCCCTGAAGACAGTCGCCGAGGCAGCATGTGAGCTGCGGCTCGGCTCAGACCGTGCGTTTCACACCGCGTAACTCTGCGCGGTGCGGGGCTGCCACCCCGTGCCACCTGCGTGACTCTCTCTGGGGCCGATGCCTTTAGGGGTAGGGGGCTTACACCGCTTCGTTTACTCCTGAATCCGCCCCAGAGGTAGAAATGGGGCCGCTGCTCTCGGTCCCTGCTCGGCACTGGATGTGGTTGAGGTGTTTTCTTCGCCTTCCCAGTCAATCTGGGATGAGGTTTGGGCCGTCCCCCCACAAGCCCCCGTTTATTGCTTTGCAGAGCAGGTTTGTATGCTGCTTTTAGAAACCCACCACACACGGAGCTTCATTCACAGTTTTAAACCCTCAGAGTAATAATGCTCGGAACTCTTCCTTGCCACAGAGGCCGAGCCTCAGCCCGGGGACCAGCACAGCAGCACCTGACCCTGCCACAATACAGGGGTTCACTCCTCCTCTGGTCCAGCTCAGTTTATCGTAGCTCTGCTCTCCTCTGGCTCCTGTATGGGAAGGGCTGCATGGGCTCTGAGATCACTGGTACGTTCCTGCTGCAGTATGAGTGCCTATGAGATGAGATACAGGAGGACAACACTTGGCTAGGGGCGGCTCAGCCCTATGGGTGGGAGCTGTGATGCCCTGCTGGAGTCAGGAAACAGCAGACATCTACTGTCCATGCCTCAGTTTCCCCATCGATGGAGGCTCGAGGCAAAGGGCTGGTGCTTTCTGTGGGATTCCGGCCAAAACCTGATCAGGTGAAGAGCTTCACGTGGAGCAGGCTGAAAGGTGAGGTCTCAGCCCCACTCAGAGTCTCCTTGAGCCTCTGCTGAGCCTGGCAGCAGTGAGGATCGGGCTCCCTGTGGACTGTGTTTAGCTGGTGGCAGCTCAGCTCTGTGACTGTGTGTCCAGGCAGTGACACCAAAGTGCTGCAAAAGCTTCAGTGAGAGTCCATGTGTGAGCACAGGCATGCTGGGAGACCTTTGTGCTGGGGAGAAAGGGGAGGATGTGGTTGGTAGTCCTGTTCCCAAGACCAGTTGGTCTGCCTGCTGCTTCCTCCAGGAAGAGCTAGGGACCCCTTATCTTGTTTGTGTAATGTACGTGCTGAAGGCTCTGGATAGCTCTGCTATAAGAGACAGTTGCAGGTTGTTGGTTTTTTGTTTTTAATAATTTTAATATATATGTTTTTGGTTTTTTTTTTGTGTGTGTGTGGGTCTTGCACAGTGTCCAAGCGAGGATGTGTCATCAGCCCCAGAATCTCCTATGTTAGGACAAGTCCTGTGTTACGGCAGGTCCTTGTCTTCTCTGCCACTTCTGTCAAGGGGGACCAGACACAGCCCCGACAGGGAGGGATGTGCCATAAATCTGCCCCAGGCAGCTGGGGCTGTAGTCTGCTGGTGAATGTGGCTTTTCTCTGCTTTGGATGGACTTAACATGCTGCTGCACCATTGTAGCCTCAGTCCCACCTTCCTCCCCTTGCAACCCCCAAGGTGGGTAAGCTGTGAGGTAGGTGGTCAGTGTACTTTAGCAAGTTTTCTGATTAAAAGCAGCCTGGGTTCTGCCTTTGGAAGGCCTGCTGCTGCTCAGCTGTTGCAGTGTGAGGTTGCTGGCTGCTGAAAAACCACCTCCATGGAGGGGTAAGAGAGGAGATGTGTAAGAAGCTGATCACTGCAGCTATGCACCCTCCCACCACACGCCTATCAAGGGCAGTTGGCATCATCTGAGGGAAGAAAAGTTTTGGGAAGATGTTGAATGGAGTGGTTGTTTACCTGCTGATGCACTGTTCTTCCATGGCATGAAGTTGTGCTTGCTGGGGATGAGGAGTATAGGTTGGACTGCAGCCTTTGAGAAAGCTGAATTTGCTTTAGATTACTGAAATTAGACACTTATAATCCAAAGTAGCAGCCTAGAGGCTCTCTGGTGCATTATCCTTCGCTCTCAGTCCTTTGCTTTGTAGTGCCAATGGAGTAATTTGTTAAGAAAGTAGGAGTATAAGGCAGTAATTCTGAAACCAAGGAGGAGCACTGAATGGTCCTGTTTTGCCAACACATCTTCTCACCAAGCATGACAGTGCCTCTCCTGGAGGTAGTCCTTGGGAGCAAGGTTTTGTCTCACTTTGGCCTTGGAAATTATGATGGAAGTGCTGTTATGTTCCTCAAGGTGTTAGGTGGCAGCCCTGCTCTCCTTGCCCTGTGGATGAGACATCCACAGCACAGTGGTTAGCAGGAGAGAGACTTCTTCCTACTCACACCTCTCCATCTCACTCTGGATGGAATCCACTGGGTTGGAAGCCAGTCTGTATTAACTGAGGATCTGTCTCCTTGCATTTCTAGCTTGGCAAGGTAAGCAGCCTCCAAATCATCCGACATCTCCTTCTCTTGCTGGTGACATTGGCTTGTATGTGTGGATGAAGGTGCATGTGTGAGAGACTAACTGAATCTGAATCTGTTAGGTGGGGTGGATGCTGTAAAATTTGCAAGGGAAATCTGCAGACTTAAGGAAAATCTTGGGACTCACTCTCCAGCCGAGCTCTTCCCCTCCTGCTCCTTATCAGCAGCGTGCACCCTCTGCCTGCTTCCTGCACCATGAGCAGTAGGAAGGGCCGATGGGGTCAGACCCCCAAACAGCCATTTCACTGTTGGGTTGTGTTGGATTCAGATCCATCTTTGTGTAGCTTGATGTATTGGAGATGCTTCAGCCGCAATCAGCACCACGCACATCCCACCGTAGGACAAACTGGCTCACGATGGGATGTAGAAACACTGTTTCAGAGGGAAGCACTTCCCTGAAATTCTTCCTTCAGCTCAGCTCTGTGCTGCTGCTGCCTTGGCATGGGATGGGGCTGTGGCCTTTCTATCCATTTTCTAAGGCATTTGGTTTAGAAAGCTGAGCTTTAGGCCTGCAGAGACGCTGCAAATGCTTTTGGAGTAATTGGGACAAGCTGACCAGTGGTCTCCTCTGCATCTCCCCCTCTGCAACAGGACTTGGAGCTTACATTTGTGAGGGAAGAAAACAACAACGTATTAATTTACTGTTGTTGCCGCATAGTGGGATTTATGCATTCCGTTCCCTTACTGATAATTGGAGATTATCACATCAGGGCCCTCACATCACTAATAGAATAAACCCTGAAACGGCAAAACATTTAATTGTTGCCAATTAAGAGGCCCCTTCCTCCTCATGCTTGTGCTGTGGAGTGCTCAGATAGAGAATCCTAGAGAGAGCTGCCTCCGGGTAGCACCGAGGGGTACAGGGCATGTGAAGGTGGACATGGTTCACCTGTTGGAGGGAGGACAGTGGGATCCTCCCTCCCTTTCTTCCACCCAATCGTTGTAGTGACCTCCAGCGCTGTTTGCACGTGGGCACATCCCCAGCTGGACATTGGGGCACCCTGTTCCTTTCTTCTCAGAAGAGTTCTGCACACCTGGAAGGGATGCAATGAGCTGCTATGGGAATGCAGGTTTACTTACCCCCTGTACCACTCAGATATCCAGTGACTAGAGCTCCCTCCAAGTGCAGTTTTCAAACTTTTTGCTAAAACAGCCCCATAAGCCAAATTTAGCACCGAGAAAGCATCATATGGATCATATGAAAGGCTGGGAATAAAATTAATTAATGCATGGATTACAATGACCTATAAATGTCATTGTTTCATCTCAAAGATATATTGGTACTGTAATTTTTACTTAACTCTTTCAAAGGACCACATGTGAGCATGGCTGAATGGATACGGAAATTATTTATACGGCATGTTAAAGGGACATTAAAGCGTTCCGTAGCATGTGGTAGGCCCCTCAGCGAGGCGAGAGGCACAGATCAGCTATCCAGCTGTGGTGTGCTGCTCTGGCTGTGCCAGAGCCACCAGATGATGCACTTTCCTGCCTTGTCTCCAAAATAAACGCGAGCAGGAGCGACATCCCCAGTTTTACATCTGTGGTGGGGACAAGTGGAGGTGTCCTCGCTGCGTTTTCTGCCCCAGGGCTGATGGAAAGCAGTGGTTTGCCCCGTGGCAGGTAGGCAGTGGTCTTTGTGCACAGGAAATCCAGCAGCTTTCGGAGATCAGTGGCTTGTGGCTGCTGCCCACTGCGGTGATGGAGGGGGTTAACGAGCCCTTTGTAGCCATGCCTCCTCTGCAAAATAATAAAAAGTATAAAGAGCGAGCATCCAGCCTGTATGGGAGGTGGCCATATCCTCTGCCCTCCTGCTGGGTCTCTTCCCAGCTCTTGTGGTGAGCCCACTCATCAGCAAGCACCGGCTGCAAGTAGGTTACATGGATACACAACTTGCATTTTGAGATGGAATACAGATGCAGAATTTTATTATTATCTATATGTGCATGTGTAAAATACGCTCGATATGTGCTATATGTATGCAATATGTGTGTATATATATGCAAAGAAAAGTTATATATACACATGAAAAGAAAGCTGATGTGGATCAGAGCCCTTCTGGGATGCAGGGAGCAAAGGGGAATGGGTGACACACAGCTGGTGGGATGTGTGGGAGATGTTGCAACTGATGGTCATTTCCCAAGGGGTGCATTTTGATACCCAAAAAAGATTCTGGAGGAAGATGGGGAGGTAGGCTCAGCCACATGCCTCTTGTGAATGGAAAATAACCACTGTGAACCATGGCAGCAACCTGGAGGAGCCAACAGGGCTTTGTTCTCTGGGTTTATGGTGATGTCATCACAACACCTTGATGGAAAGTGTGTTTGACCCCACACTTCACACTCAGCCATCATTTCTTTGATAATCTATATGCGTGGGGGCACTGCGAGCTGCTTTGTGTGTGTGCAGGGTCAAAAGCAGAGGCTTGATCCTTTCAGGGTCTGAGGGAAAAGCTGGTGCTTTTACTGGTGTAATGATATGAACCTGAGCATGAGTTCGATGAACAGTTTGGGATGACACAGAATTACTTGTGTCTGAATGGCTGGGGAGGTGGATCTTGACTCTCAGAAGGAAAACTGAGTGTTTCTGGGGGTCGTTGAGACATCCATGCCCTATGTGGTGCACAGAGGATAGGCAGAGATGCTTGCAGTCCAGTTTCAGTCGTGCTTGACTGTATCTGGCCCTAAAGCACGGTGAGATCTTAAAAGCAAAGTGTAATTTCAGGTTAAACATCCCCAGAGCATATCAGTCAGGCTCTGGTGACTAAGTAGCTTTTGAAAACTTGTCACCCCGATCCAGAATGACACTGGCCTTTGGAAAACCTTGCAGAGTGTCTGTGCTGATGCTATGCCTCTATGCTCAGCACATAGACCACGGGTAGGGGAAAAACTTGCTTAACATTCACCAGAGCAGCTGTGGAGTGAGATTGGGTGACGTGCTCCATAGGATGAAAGAAAAATTACAGCGGGATAGTTTACATTCAATTTTAACTGCATTTGACATCGTGATTTTCTTCTTCTGGATTTACATAATGGAGAAGGTTGTAATGCAACGCTGCTGCTGTAAGTACCCTTCGGACGGCACCTTTGCTTGGAAAACAGCATGGTCAGATTGATTTTTGGTGAAGATTGCAAAAATTATAAACAAGGAAGTGATACTCACAGAGCGAGATGGCACTGCTGATGCAAAGGGTGAAACAGATTGCCAAGTCCCTATTGGCATTGCCTAACAAGCTGAGTTGTGTTGTTGCTGTATTTGCATAGCATGGAAAACGCTGTCCACGTAACTGGGAGAGGTAGGTTCCCCTCTCAGATTCCTCTCTATTAGTAGGGTATAAAAAGGTATCGGTTTCCAAAGTAACCGTAACAACATGTTTTCATGAGTTCCTGTTGAGGAGCCAAAAACCTTTGTGAGTAATAAATCAAGCAGTTTATATCTCTGAACTTAAATCTTTTATTGGTTACTGATTAACTTAACTGTGCTGCCTGACAAATCTTCATAATAAATAAGCTAACCAGCAAGCACTTAAAAATCAAGCTAACTTTGTTTAAAGGAATATCACTAAAACATGATCTACATTATAATGAATTTGGCAGTCAGCATGTGGTAATGTGCACGTTTCAACATGAATCTAAAACCCAGAAATCACAAGACACGGGGAGTAATAAAAAGATCGCTCTGCAACTGCTTTAAGCACGAATATGCGTTGATGTTTATCAGCGGTGTTACTTACGGGCAAAATGGGTGAGGAATCGATGCTGTCCTTCGGAGAAATTGAGGCAAAATGTCTATTAACAGTCAGTGCTGAGGTTGCCCTTGAGAAGATAATTTTGTCAGAAAATCGTGTGATTTTTGGAGGATTACTCCGCACATGTCCTGTAAACGTGGCCATAGCCCCTATGGGGTCAGGGTTTTGCTGGCTAAATTTTGGGAGGCTCCCTTTTTTTTCCTCCCCGTATTTTGGCGGAACGGTTACGCGAGTTGTTGGCTTCCACAGTAAGTCTACATTTGAATGAATTAAACTGTTGACAGTTAAATTGTACTAAGTAGCTTCGATATAAAAGATGATTCCCAGATTTTTTCCATCCAACTTTAAATAAATAAATAAATAATGAAGAAGAAAGAATCCGAGGAACTCCGCTCTAAACATCTGTCTGGGCAGATGTCAAAATGCGGAGTGTTACTGCTCTATACTGCAAGTATATGACACCATGTTATTACTCTTGGCTTAAATATTCGCAGTGGGTTTTAGGATCTATTGAAAAGAAATGTCCGAGTGCACAAACTCGTACTTTTTGTCGCAAGCGCCTACGTGGATCCAGTTCCAGAGTAAACACTGAAGAACAGCGCAACTTCTTTTGTGCCTTATTCACACCAGATAGGTATTTATGTAGAGGGAATTATAGATGTGTGGCTGTGGAAAGATTTGGAAGATTTGTTTTTTCGTAAATGAATTTTAGCGGACAAGTTCCTTTTGAAGCAAGATCACATTGTTCAGAACTGCTCTGGATAAAATCATCGGCGTGGAGCTGTGTGTTAGCCAGCTGATTATAATCTGGTACAATAATCTGCATTTCTTCAAGAAATGAGAGATAGACAGCATCAAGGACATTACGAAACCAACAGTAATTTGGAGAATTGAGCTAGAATGAGGCAGCGCTTATAATGCTAATATTCTAGAAACACACTGTGCTTAATTTTTGTTTCCAGATTGCATATATTAATCCATTTTATTAACCTGTCTATAGCCTTGATTCAATAAACCATCCCTATTCAGCGTAGCTCTAAAGCATATGTTTGCCTTTAAACACATGCTTAAATCCCATTGACTTTTTAATGCTTAAAGTTAAGCACGTGCTTAAATGTTTTTGCTTGGGTCTGCAAAAGGGTGGAAAAAAGAAAAAAAAGTCATCCTGGGGTAAAAAAAAAGCAATAACGAATGAAGTTTTCAAAAGCCTAAAGTAAGAAAGCAAATCTCCAGACTGTTCATTTCCCCCATGCGCTCCAGAACCTGCAAACTGTTTTCAACTAAACACCTGAAATGGACAGAAACAATTTCC
This sequence comes from Callipepla californica brunnescens, assembly GCA_023055505.1. Lineage (NCBI taxonomy): Eukaryota > Metazoa > Chordata > Aves > Galliformes > Odontophoridae > Callipepla > Callipepla californica. The sequence continues at coordinate 61,304,911 of JALIRH010000003.1, forward strand.
ATGCTTTCTTCTGGAGCGTCCTCAGACAACAGATGGCTGGGAATCTCTACCAAAGAGTCCTACAATGATGGGAATACCTTGCTGTTCACTTTATGAGCAAAGAAGGGGAAAAGACAGATTCTAGGTTAGGGAGCAACAAGGTGAGATTGCTTTCTTTTTTCTTTTCTTTTTCTTTCTTTTTCTTTTTCTTCTTTTTCTTTCTTTTTCTTTTTCTTCTTCTTTTTCTTTTTCTTTTTCTTTTTCTTTTTCTTTTTCTTTTTCTTTTTCTTTTTCTTTTTCTTTTTCTTTTTCTTTTTCTTTTTCTTTTTCTTTTTCTCTTTTTTTTTCTTTTTCTTTTTCTTTTTCTTTTTCTTTTTCTTTTTCTTTTTCTTTTTCTTTTTCTTTTTCTTTTTCTTTTTCTTTTTCTTTTTCTTTTTCTTTTTCTTTTTCTTTTTCTTTTTTTCTTTCAGCCAAGCATATTTTTTTCAAAGCAGTAAAAAAGAATAAAAATAAAGCTGTGGCTGGGAATTGCTCCATAGCTTGCAGCCGACCGATTTGTGTTCACTCCTATTGCTTGCTTCATGGGAAATGTCAGCTTGCTGCAGAAACTTTTAATTGGTTTATGAGTGATATATTCAAGCTGCTTATTCCCTAAAACATCTGTTTTTGTTTCAGTTCCCCGATGTCAAACGTTCGGTGATATCCCAAGGTAGCACAGTGTTTCCAAGTCATATTTCCTGGGGTATCTGTCAATAAAATCCCCTTAAATTGAGCATAATCAAATTAGTACAAGGTAGTCAAGAAGTCTCCAGAATCAAGATATCAGAAAGTCCCTATTCCCATTATTTTTCCTCATTCCTTGCGACTGACTGCTCTCGGGACTTAGAGGAAAAAAGCCATGAGAGTTATGGCTTATTTCATCTTTCCTTTCCCCCCACCTCTTCAATGGCCTTGAGCAAGTCTAATTTGTATTGTTACGTAAATTGGAATGAAGCCAGGGGAAGCACAAGCTTCGTGTTGCACCCAATGGCAAATCCAGTCTTTTTTTTTTTTTTTTTTCAACTGCAATTTGTTCGAAGATTTGTCTGCTCCACGTGACAACAGGAGTCCTAAAGTAAACAGGCAATTGTGGGAGCTAAAACAAGCAAAACACGAGTAAGAGGTTTCTATCTGCGTGCACACAGAAAAGAAATCCTCAGTTTCCCACTGCCCTGTGGCTGGGGATGGAAAGGAAAAAAATCACCTTTTATTTTATGGAATATACCTATGGGTCTTCTGTTTGGCTCTCAGAATGTGCTCACATCACAGTATTTGTTACTAGGTGGCCCAAAACCAAACTCGCCTCTACTTTCATCTGTCATTTATTCTGAATTTTGTTTTTAAGATTTTGGGGAAAGGAACACTTGAGATGTTTTTTCCTGAGTGTAAGGAAGTTAATTTGAGGCAGAGGCTGTTGAACTGAACTCAGTCAAAACAAAACCCACCTTGGGACTAAATCAAGTGAATGTCACTAATCAAAATAACCCTGAAAGCAGAAGAGGAGGAAAAAAAAAAAAGTTTGCAGATTAACTTTCTTACCAAACTCATTTGCAACCGAATGAAATGAAGTTATAAGGATAAAATTCTCAGCAGATTTGCACAGCACAGTAATAGCCTTTATGCTTGGAAATTTATGGGCCATGGACAGTTTATAAGAAACGATGTAGTTCATCAGAGAAGCAGACTGATGGAGCACATGGGAGCATTCTGCACAGGAAGTTGGGTTTTGGAATAATACTTACTTTGATAGAGTTGTTTTGTTAGCTAAGTAAAACAGTAGGGAAGCCAATGGCCACTTAGGCTTCAAACATAAATATATATTTATAAGTCACCCAGCTGCTTAATTGAGATCTCTAGTGTTTTCCCTAAGTATATCTTATCCAAAAAACAGTAACACAGAAAATAACAACAGCAGCGAAGACCTGCTGTATGCCGAGGCTCATTTAATCAGTCAGTAGTAGTTAAGGGGAAAATGGAGCATTACTTTAGGGGCAGAGTCATTCGGGCTCCCAGAAGCTCTTCAACACAAGCAGAGATTCACATTAGGCTGGGATTGCTCCCAAAGAAGCAGCAGGGTAGGTGGCCTTCGCTGCACTTCTGACCTCTCTTGGTGGCTCTTCCTCTGAAGAGAAGGCCAACACAATCTATATCTGAGTCGTGGTACTGAATACTGGCAGCAGGGTTTGGGAAAATGGGTGTCGGGGTTTGTGCCAGAGGCCGGCTGCGCTGGTTGAGGAGGGGGAAGGAAGTACATGGTGCTTCAAAACGTTCTCCGGGGGAGGTTACGCTGGAGACGGCTCATTAAATTTGAGCAAAGAACTGGAAAATAAGATTTCACACTCCTGGCCTAAAGCAGCCTGGGTGAATTTGGGATCCCTGGAAAATACATAGGAAATGTGGCAGGTTCTGGGGAGCTTCAGGAAACACTCTGGAGGTTTCACAAGGGTGCTTTGTGTTTGGAGAGTACATCCAAGATGGGAGGGAGGGTAGGGCCTCCCAGCCTGAGCACCCTAGCCCTACAGTGCTTGCCAGCTCCCCAGTGCTGCATCTGGCTTTATATAAGTAGAAGACAGGTGGGTCCAATGGGCTTGAGCTTGGTGGTACCAACCCCTTGCAGCTGATCTTAGACCTCTGTATGAGCTCAGTGGCTTTTTTGGTCTTTTCTGATGCAACTGTTTTCCGCACAGCTTGTGGTGGGAATCTGCTTCCCACACATTTCTTTCTTCCCCTACCAGGGTTATCCTTGTGCTCTAAAATGTCAGATTTTAGGATGCAGTCACTGTTCAATCAAGGCTTTAAGCCCAGAGTAAGATTTAAATACAGGGCCTACGATAATTTCCTGAACCTCAAAAGCATTAGAGGGTCTCAGTAGATAAAATTGACAGACCTGTGAAAAAGCCCACAACTTGCAAAGCATGGAAATACCACAGAGATCTCCAACCTGGCCAACGTCCTGGGGTCAGCAGCTGGTGGTCCTGGGACCATCCTGCATGTTCACTACAGTGCTCTACAGTGCTAGGGAGATGCTGTTAGCTGAACGTTTTTAATTTCCCCTTTTCCCTTTGCATTCCAGCCGGAGTTTGCTCCTTATCGTACTCACAGCCCATTTCCTCCTCCTGTTTTATAGGCAGTGAAGTCTAAATGGTAGATTAGTGACATCTTCATCATTATGGCAGCAGAGTGCAGTGCCATCCGAATGCTGCTCCCTGTAGCAGCGAGCAGAAGGAGAAGCTAGGATGGAAGCGAAAATGATCGCATTCCAGTATAAACATCTGAAACCATCGCCAAAAACCGCTGTGCCGCTCTTGCTTTCCCTCTCACTTTGTCTCACCGTCCGTGTGCACGCAGGAAGGAAAACGTCTTGAGGAACATTCGCCGGCTTCAAAAGAGTCCTCATTCCTTCAGCTGCGGTGGATTTTGTCAATAGCTGCAGAGTCACGCGGCTGGAAATAGGCACTGGCATTTTGGAGAGCTTGGCTCACGGAGCGGTTGGACTCTCCAGATTTATAAGGAGCTCTTCCACTGCTGTTCACACCTTCCTTGAGAAAGTGCTGTCAGTAAAAACGCCCCAGAGCTTACCAGGGAGTTCAGAGCCAGACGCCGCTGTGATTTGCTGCTCTTCCTTTCTCTTGTGAAGTGGGGCAAGCCTTTCAGCATCAGATTGTTTATTTTGCTTGGTGGCAGTTGCCCCCCCAAAAAAATAAAATTAAAAAAAATAAAATAGAGTGGGGATCTTAAATAATATCGTGGTTCAGGCAGCTCAAAGGTGTTGAAGAGAGCTTCATGAAACTGGTTTATAGAAAGGATTTAAAATGTGGTTTTGGCAAAGCCAGAGTGGCAGGTTCATTTCCCATCCCACAGATGTTGCCTCTGCTCTCTGTTGGCTTAAAACCTGAGCATCTCTGTGAATGCCAGACCAAACTTGGTGACACTTATTTCTGGAATGAAACTGGGGGCCTCAACAGATCTCCCCACATTGTGCCCCCATTTCTGATTCCCACAGAAACACTGATGCCCACATCTTGTGCTGGCACAGAACATCTGCATCTGGAGCATCTCCAATGGTAACCTGTCCCTTCAATGGAGGAACTGGTGGTTTTAGCACTATCACTGCTTGATGTACCACTGGACACAAAAAAATCCTGTACATGTATTCACATGATCTTACCCTTGTTGAAATTTGGGTTCCAGTTCGCACTGGGATGGATAATGCACACCCTGTATGTTGTCTGTCTGAAAGACTAGGTATATTTTGAGTTAGAGGTTTAGGTTTTATCTTCAGCAGGCTTTAATACTGGGCAATTTGAACAAAGCTCTTGTTTGTATCCAGAAGAAGCACAAACCAACAAATAACGTAGAAAGAAAACAATGCTCATTCCTAAGGAGAAGGATCTTTGTGTCTGAAGCATTCACGGTACTGGAGTTTGTATGGCTCCAAGTGCAGTGCTCAGGAAGCAAAATTACCTACACTTATAGAAAAAAAGCAAAGACCTCCTAACAAGTGATATCAGTTACCTTTTGGCTTCATGCCTGGGGTCTCGTTTTTAGGGTACATCTTATTGCTGGCTGTTTCCCTCTGCGGCCCAGTTCCTGCAGTCATTCATCAGCCTGAATTTCCCAAATCCTGCTCCTGTTCCCTAGGACTACACAACACGACATAGGGTCTGGCAGTGAGACAGCTAACACAGCTTAGAAGTGCTGGAGCTGTGGCAGTCACTATCTGACCCATGGACATGTCATAGACCTCTCTCTACTGCTCTCTTTTCTCCTCATGTGACGTCCTCTTTGGCGTGCTTGTCCTGCCTTCGGTGTGTCATGGCAACTGGGTCAGATCTTTCCTTATTGCTTTTTTCTTCTACCCTGCAATTGAACCCAGTCTCCTGGGAAATATGGGCTGAGCCCAAAAGACATTAATGTGTCTGCCAAAGTGTTGTTTTTTGAACCTATGCAGGAACGGGGAAAAAAAAAAGAGTCAAAAAGAAGAGCCCTCCTATCCTAGTGATGGCCACATTTTGTGACTTCCATCATGTTCGCAAGGTGGATATTTCCCAAATGATCTAAGTTGATGCAAAAGCAGCATTGCAACCAGGGGTACTGGAGGAGACATGTAGATATCACTTGTCCACTTCTTCACCTTTGCAGCTACTCCTGGGCCAGCCATAAATCTACAAGGGTCTAAAGGCTGGCATGCAAGGCCCTACTTGGAATCCAATCCTGTAAGTGCAGCCAGATACAAACACTGGGAAAAAGAACAGAACTTCTAATCCACATTGTCTTCATCCCACAGTGCGCTGACCTGTTGTATTATCATCAGAGCCAGTAAAATAAAAAGCATCTGACTCCCTTTTTCACAGGCTTTCTCAGCTTTGACACTGCTGCCTCAGCATTAAGATGAAGTTTGTTTTCTGGGTGGTTTTAAGGCATCCTGGCTGATTTTCCTGTAGCCCTGCTGACTCCTATAGGAGTTACTGCACACATCTCAACGATCTCTGTTCACTAAGCACCCATTTGGTGGAGGCAGTATTTTCCAGGAGGTGGAGAAATTACTTTTTTTTGGTCTTCAAGACATGACAACTCTAGCAGAAGCCAAGACCTTGCTCAAACCTCAAATCCTACAGGGTCCTTTCAGCAATTCCAGATACAGAGTAGTCAGGAATGAAGAAACAGCAGATGAATTAAGAAAACTGTAATAGGCAACCTAGCTTCCCAATGAACATGCCAGGAAGTGCTTCTGGCCTGTCAGGCATAGGAATAGCAGCCTTCAGGCAAGGTTTGCTCCTCTGCCAGGGCAGCTTTTTCAGTACCAGGCTGGCACTGACTTGGGTTTAATTGGGTGAGAGAACAGGGACTGCAGCTCCTGGAGGCAGCTGTGGTTGAGTGCTTCATCCACAACATTACGCATTGAAGAATGGGGAAGAAAAAGCCCCACGTTGAAGGGAATGTAATTGCTCTGAGTGGTGGCTGGAGGGATCCTCCAGTGCATTTTGCAAGAGTTTACATAGTTCTGGATCCTCTACCACTTAGAATGGAAAAAAGAAAGCCAATCTGTTTGATCAGGCCTCTCCCACTCGATATGTGTATTGGATTCTACATTAAAGCTTTTAACAGTTACGTACACATCTGAGCTGGAGCTATTGTTAGCCCATGTGATGGATTAAGATCAAGAATGTTAATGTTATCCAAAGGAACGCTTTTTAATGTATATTGCAATTGTATAAACAGGGTCACTAGAGCTAAATGGGATGTCAATGACCTATGAAGATCATAAAGTAAACAAAAGATCTTAAAATAAGCATGTAACCTGAACACATCGGGGATTGTTGTATATCAAAGGCATTTGCTTATATAAAGTAAGGGAAAATTACTTACGGGTAATGTTGTTTGCCACAAGTCTACCTCTTGCCTGCTCTACAAAGAAAACCTACCCAGAGGGACTGGAGTATGTCTCCATCCACCAGCAAGCACTGAGCCTGCAGGCCCCAGACAAGCAGAATCCAGCTTTTGCACACACATAATAAATACACATTGGAATTCCAAGGAGCGGGGATAAACCATCGTTACTGATGAGCAACGAAGTTATTCCTGTACTCATCAGAAGGCAGGGAGAGAAGGAGAACGACCCTGCTGGATGCCAGGTCGGGTGGGTTTCAGAGCCATGGCAACAGGGAGAACACAGTGTCCTTGAGTTCAGCCAGGTAATAAAAAGCACCAGGAAGAGTCTAAGAAATAAGCTGATATCCTGTTGCTGTGAAAAACTGAGTCCTGTAGTATGATGGAAAGTACAGCCATGGAAGCAGGGTAGCATAACCCTAGGCTGCAGGGAATAACAAACCAAATGTCGAAAAAAAGGAAGAAAATGTGCTTACTTTTGGAAGGTCTCCAGTAGGCAGGGATCTCCAGCAAGATACCCTCACCTCCACTGCCAGCCCTTAAATGTGGTCTGGGAAGGGGTGGATCCTGACTCAGTCCCTTCTGGTCACTTAGATGCACTGTATACACATGAGCTCCCCTGCCTTGGCCCTGCCTTCCCACCAGGTGCTCAAACACTGGTTCAAGCCCTGACTTAGCATTTCTGCTACAATAACAGGGACTTAAGAGTCCTCTTGTGAGAGAGCAGGGTTAAAAATGAAAGTTTTCTCAAAAAGAAAGGAGTCCTAGAGTCTTCCTATCCTGCCCACAGTGAAATTGGTCGTCCCTGCTGAAATGCAGAGCATCTCATTTGTCCTCTCTGAATCTTGTATCTTCTTCACACAATTTCTCCAGTTTTTAATTTGAATCCTATCCTTACCTACCTGCAAACCTCACCCCATCTATAAATTTAAGAAACCTATTATACCCCATTAACCAGAGCTCTCATGGAAATAGCAACCAGAGCATGGACCAAGCCTGGAGAACTGTTTGTCACTGACTTCCATTGTGATTAAGATTATTGGTAGAGAAGGCCTTTCTGGTAACAGCTTTAAGAAACCATTTTACACTTAGCCCAGAATAGTTCTATCAAGACCACATTTTACTGATTTGGTTATGAGAAGTCCACAAGCAACTGTTTGCTGAAGACGTAGCGTGCCATACTTAGCATGTACGTGAATTGTATTTACAGAAATTTTATGAATTTTATAACGTCTGTTCTTGGGAAAGGTGTATGCTGGCTAATCCTTACTTTCTTGCTGTCTTCTATGTTGTTTTCAGACTATAATTTCATTCAGATTCTTTTCCTAGCAGGCTAAAATGCTGTTTGAGAGTAACCCACTTCTTTGGAAGAAAGCAACTGAAACATCCTCCCCTCTCCTCTTCTCCAAAACCTTAGCTACAGTTAATTCCTTAATTACCATCAGGTGATATTCATCAAGCCCAGCATGAGGAGCATATACGTTCCCCCAGCTCTTAGAGGTGAACTTGGGGAAGCTGCTGGTGTTTAAGGCAGTTGCTTTGGTTGCCTAGCTGCCTGTGGTGTCTCTAATTGTTCTTATGTTACCTCTGGAGGTTTCTTTTTTTGTTGTTGTTGTTATTTTATTATTATTTTTGCTGTTGGTAAATGGAAACAAACAAACATTAATTTTCCATTAAGTTAACATGAATGGAACTATAAGTGCTTCAGAAAGATGACACAGAGAAATGTGAGCTTATCCCTTGCTACTGAAGAAAATAAAGTTCATGACATTGACAGACCCTTGCCCTTCTGATTCCCATTAGCAATGGATGTATAATTTTGATTTCATTCTACACCACAAAGGAAGGTAAATCATTCATGTAAATAACGTTCCTTGCTACTTCAGCAAGCTCTTCATGGTATGCAGAAATTCAGCTGTTCTCCATTACAGATATTACAATAGTAATCAGCAATTTAAAACTCTTTCAGTAATTGTTAGCCCAAAAGGTTTTGTTTATTTGTTTACTAGTGTTGAATTATGGTTATTATCAGCTTTGAATGACATTCAGCATTCATTTTGCAGCTCTGCCTGTTTTCAAATATTTGAAGATGCCCTCATTAGGATGTTTTCAATGCAATTTCATTCACAGCAATTCCAAAGCACGCTCTCTGTATGTGATCAATTAATTACCACTTGTAATCAAAATTTTTCTTAACATGCGGAAACACAGACAGCAAATACGCTTTGTTTTGTCAGGAAACGACCTCCCAACGTGTTTTAAAATATGTAAATATGTTTGTGCTCTACTATGAAACATAGCTGTGAGGTTTATCCGAAGACAGAAAAAGACTTTGCGTAACTCTTTTAAGGGTGGGATTGGTAGCTTTGAGCTATGGCTTTGGACCTTCTGATTCCAGAGGCTTTTACAAGGATGTGAGTGACACTGCACTGAGTTTTTCAAGAGGGTCCTAGGGACAGAAATACAGCAGGTGCTCAGAAGCAATTGTAGGGGTACTGAAGGAAGCTCAGCTTAATGAATGATTTCCCTTGCTAGTAGAAATTAAACATTTTAAAGTGACTTAGGAGCAATTCCCACATTTCAGTGGAAGATTAGCATACATCTTGAAGGCATTTCTGTCCACCACAGAAGATGTCTAGGTCTACATCCACTGCTTTGCATGATGCCTACAAGGTTGTTTCTCTTGAAAGAACAGGACTGAACTGGAGTAAAGCAGGTTAAAAGGAGGTGAGTTTACGGGTGAAGGTGAAGAGTTGCTTGGGAGAGATTAGATTATCCTCTATCTGCCCATCACAGAGGCTTTTCCTGTTTGTTTGTCTACATCATCTTCCAAAGCATTTGGCACTGGCTTTTGTCAAGATAACGTGATATGCAGGTTAGATTCTGCGTGGCCTTATCTGTTGGGAGGAAAGGGCTTTTGGATAAATTATGAAGCTGAGAGCTGCAGAGAGGGTTGATCTTGAAGGGAGTCTTCAGCTGAAGATGAATGAGCTCCCCTGCTCTGTGGGCCCATTCACCCATTTCTTTACAACAGTCTGGCAGTTGCCTTAGCTGGTCTCTCACTGCGAGACAGTCAGCACCACACTCACAGCACCACAGGAAAAATAAACCCATTCAGACCAAGTGAAACACTTGGAAAAACATGCACATGTCTTGTTTTGGTAATGGATTTATATTTTTTTTGTGGGTCCCAAGTTGCACTTCCTCTTAAAGCTTTGCATACAAAGGCCTTTTTATGAAGATTGTCAGCCTTTTCACTAGCTTCAGCAATTTTCTTCTGATGTCTTTATCATAGAAGAGAGGAAGGGGCTGATGACAAGAGCCCGTTAATTCAAATTAGATACTAGTTTAATGTTAGTCAGCGACTGGAAGCCACAGCAATAGCAAAATGTCTTGGTCTCTTTTCTTCTTCTGCTTGCTAGAAATAAGAGATGTCAGGTTCTTCCCTGTGCTTGACCACCGCCCAACACAACAAAATAAGGGTCTTTCAAAATCTGGCTAAGCTTTCTGGGTTGTCCAGGTGATTGGTACCATCTGGAAACATGGATAGGGGGGGGAATTAAAACCTGGACCCTGATATTGACTTCTGAGTAGTCCATTTTTCTACAGTAGCTTTTCAGTTGGAGGCAATGACTCTAATTGTATTGAAGGAGCTTGGCTAATTCACACCAGCTGAGGGACAGGCCCCTGAGGTCTGGGCTGGCCTGTTCTTTGTGTTTTTGGTTTTTTTTTTTTAATCCAACTACTTGGATAATAATGTAGAAATGGAAGTCTTAGCTGTTCTGTACTCAGTTTGAGATGCAGCAGAATCATTTGGGAAGAGTGGGGTTTTCACTTGTGGCTCAGCTCAGAAAGAGGTTTCTGTCTGTGGAAATGTGTTATTTGTCTCTTCTACCTACATCCAGGAAAGGGACGATGAAGTGGTAGGTTGAAGCTCTGCCACCATGTGCCTGATAGTCCTTATTCAGATGATTTAAGATACTTTGGCCATTTGTATCAAAAGAATGAATAGGAAGAACAATACAGCTCTTGCTCTACCCCCATTTTTAGAAGCCTGGTGAGGAGCTTGGCACTGGCTACATTGCACAGGCTTTACTGGGATGGAGCAAAGCCACAAGACTGAAGTGCTGAGGCTAGGAAATCACTCCACAAATTTTTGCACAGATGAATGTGGGGCACACACTTACTTAAGGTAACCTGGGATACTACAGTTCAGATGTTAAAACTACAGCACATCTTCCCTTTGTTTTTTTTTCCATTTACACTATTTTAATTGTAGAGTCCTTTAAAGGAGAATAAGTATCTCTTCCTTGCTACTCTTTCAGATGGTATTAAATGACTTATGCTGTGGAAGAAGGAGCTAGTTTCTAGGTAACAGCTCTGAAGCTTTCTTGTTAAAGTCTAACCCCATTCTTAAGATGGGAAATATTAATAAAACAAATAGAGAAGGCAGAAGAGAGAAAAAGAGCAGAGATAAGAAAATGCTGCTTCTGACGCTTACAACTCACTTGTTGGAAAGTAGGTTTGCAATATTTCTACCTGTGGTGCAATGCTATAACATGATGGAAAGTACAGTAGTAGTAGCAGGGTAGCACAATCCTAGGCTGTAGCACATGAAAACAAGCCCAAACAGACCAGCAGTTATGAGCAAGGAAAAACTGCCAACCTTTGAGAAACCTCTAATAGACAGGCATCTCCAGTGAAACACCCTCACCTCCACTGCCATCCCTTAAATAAGGTCTAGGAAGGGGAGCATCCTGGCTCCACCCCTTCTGGTGCATTGCATACACCTGAGCTCCTCTGTGTTGGCCCTGCCTTCCCACCAGGTGCTCAATCACTGCTTCAGGCCATGACTCAGCATTTCCGCTACACGTGGGCTGTGAAGAAATTGGACCAGATGCTTAGCACATGTAAATCTTGCTCCATTGTATCACTCGTTCCTGGTCTATTGTCTTAGCTTGACTTGGAAGGGGAGATTTTCTGATGGCTGAGTGAGTCTGACCTTTGTAGGCAGGAGGTTAAGAAGAGAAAAATGAAAGAGACAGGTCCAGAGTGACAATTAATAGGAATGGAAGTTTATATCTCAGGTGCTGCTGAGGGACTCAGCTGAACTTGCTAATCCTAGTGTCCTTATCTGGAGCAAAGCTGCACTTGTGCACTCCCTGCAGGCATGCTTCTTGTTTCCTTCCCTTCTCAAGGCTGGTCACCCACTAAAGCCTTCAGTTAGTTTCTTTCTGAGCATATCAGTCTCCCAGCAGCATGGAAACTGTTCTAGCAGAGTTAGACACTAAGAGCAGCTATCCGTTCATTCTCAATGGGAGCTAGCTCACGTGGCTGCAGTGCTTCCCACTGCTGCAACTGTTTGCATCTGCTCCTTGATCGCGTACAGCCAGCCTCCCTTCCTACCACCTTGGCATGGCTGTGACGGTCCTCTAACCTCACGGCACATTTCTCAACAACCATGTCGTTTCCTCTGGTTGAAGCCCATCAAGTTGTCATTACTTACTTGGGTTTATTTTTACAAACCATTTTTACATAGGATGTATATGTGTTGAGGTGTTTGCCTGCTGCCTTTCACCTGCTTGGCACAAGGAAAGACGTCATTGTGAACTTCAGTACAGTGGTTCCTCAACATAAATATTTTACAAAGCTTGCAAGAGTCCTTTGGGATTAGGAACGATTTGTCCTGTCAATTCTAAACGTTACCTAATACCAATAAATGCTAATAAAGAGCTTGTAGCTGGCATCATATACCAAAGCACTAAGCATTCATTAGGAGTCACCTATGCAAGTGCAAGGCCAGCCAAAATAATCTCCTAATCAGTTATACAAAGTCTACGGTACTTGTCAGGAGCTCAGTGTGGGGCAATAGCATTGAGAGTTGTGGTTTCTGGCTGAGACACTGAATCTGTTGTACGTGGAGACAAGCCAGAGCAGGAAGGTCCTCATTGGGACCCAATCTTTCTCCCATTTGAGGTCAAGGGTGGAAATTTGAATTAAGGACAGCAAGTCTTCAGATAATTATTTAATGCTTCTCAACCCTATAGAGAGGAGAGTGTATGTCAGAGGTCTGCTGCTTTTTGGGGATTCATGTGAGACTGTGTTCCAAAATAAATGTCTCTTCTAGTGTGCCAGAAGTGTTCCTGTGTGCCATTTCTCATGTGCATTCAGTAGCATAAGTGACTTTGCATGCGTGAGGCTGCAGATGTGATATCTCCGGAAGGCAAGTGCTCCTCAAAGGCAGTCTTCATACTGTGCACGAGATCTTCCCATGTGAGGAAAATCCCAAATTAGGACATTGAAGTTGCTTCGTGGCTCCTGGCTGGTAGTGCCAAGCAGAGAGGAACAAGCCACTCTATATTTCATATTCCACCTAAGTTAGTATTAAAACTTTATTTGATATGTCCGGTGATTTAGGATGTAAAGACCCTTTTGGCTCTACCATCGTTCATGGGTAAGTATGTCATCTTTCTGTGCACTTAAGTGGAAAAAGAGTTGAAGTCTCTCCAAAGAATATATTTTTGACTGGAGCTGGAAAGTTTCAGTGGTAAATTTTCAGGCAGCTTTTAATAGGAACAGAAATTAGGAAATATCAGAATATGACTCCTGAAGCGCATTCTGTAATCAAAGGGGAAATTTTTTTTCTGAGCACCCACTTCCCAAGCTTGCTATGATCATGAATTAATTGAGAAATCTTTCCTGAGGTTGTTCACAAACCTGGGGTGCTTTTGTTGTGTAGCCCAGAAGGGCTCTGTTTTTCAGCCCCTTCTAACTGCTTTTTTCCACGTAGGGGTGCTCAGGTCTGTGCTTGGAGCTCATGGGCTGCTGGAGTTTTTCTGGTTATTTTCAGCTTTCTGCTGGTGTTCCCTGTTGCAAAAATGTCATCAGCTGCACAACAAAAACGCACTCTGTGGGCAACCTTGTGGCATCTGATCGTGTCTTTATTCATACAGGGGAGCCACATTTCGGTGGTAGTCAGGTGCAGACCAGTCATGTTGAGGGCAGCCTGAGTACGCCATGTGGCAAGAGTGGTTGGGCCCATCTGCTACCAGATTTCATCCTGGCTTTGATCAACAGAGCAGCCCTGATGCGTCTTATTGAGACGCGGTTAGTTTGCCAAACATGCCGCACTGTGTGGTCCTGAAACCAAGCAGTTGGGCAGACAAATTCTGCTTGGCTTTTTTAAGCCATGCCCATGCCTACTCACAGCTGAGGCTGCCTGAATGTTTGAGCTGTAGCTGTACTGGCCTTCTATAAATATTCAGCGTGGCTTTCTCTTGGAGCAGTAGACAAAAAAAAATCTCAAAAATATCATTTTTTAAATCGTCTTCAAGAGAACAGCGTGATACTTACGCTATAGGCATTCCCACAAACTAGGATGGGTTGAAGTATGCCTGGCCCCTGGTTTGTGAAAGTAAGGTCAAACGTGACATGCTTCCAGATGATGGATTTGTCAGGATTCCATCGTCAAACCGCATTACCAAAATTCTAGGTTTGTGCATCAGCCCTGTATTTATTTAGGTTGCTGCTTGAAAGAGGCATGATGAAACCTGCTGCATCTGCTGTTTTGCATGGTTGTATAGCAAAGTGTGTGGTTGGTGTGATCTGACAATGGCTTTTGTGCAACTGTTCATATTTTATCTTCATTTTCTTGCGGAGGTTTTACACTTTGTCAGCCAAAAAGTCTTGGAATACCCAGGGATGACGGGAAAGGCATTTTGATCCTGTTTCTGCCTCTGCGGCATAGGTTGTTCACTGTTCCACAAGTCAAGGGTTATATCATAGGTACTGTGAACCTTGAGATCGATCCCCAGGCTGGAACAGGAAAGTACGAGCCTGAGAGCATAGCTGTTTTGAACAAATTGTCCCAGGATGAAACTAGTGTGTACCAATGTCAGTGGGATTCCCCAAGGCACCAGGCAGGGTTTATCTCCCAACCTCCCACCACAGACCACCCCTCCTGTGCTGAGCCAGGCAGATCAGAGCTAACCCCCAGCTACTTCCTTGGGAAAATCTGCCAGATCGTCCAATAGAGATGTGAGAATGACCAAAGAGCTCTGTACTACCAGACCAGCACACAAGCAGCCAACCAGTGTGAAAGCTAATGGAGGAGAAACAGCTTGCTTGGAGTTTTTCATGGGCTATGTTATTATCCGTGTGTGGTGAGGTCTCACACCCATCACACTAGTGATACATTTTTTGGCTAATCCTACAGTGACAGCACATGGGTAGGTGACTGCTGAAGTATGCTTTCCCAGGTACTTTTAGTACCAATGGATTATTAAAATTTAATTTCAATTACTTTGCAAGACCCTCCAGAGTAAATACCCCGAGCTACAGAACACTGTTGGTAACATACAACATGCAATTTATTATTTTTATTTTTTTCTTAACAAACTGATCTGGGAAAATGTTTCCATGCTGACAAAAACAGAACAAATGTAGGTCAGTGTCTGAAGGAGATGAAAGAAGCCAAGTGTAATGAGAGCCTATTGTTTCATGCTGACATATGCAGGAAGCTTGTGGAGAATGAACATCAAACTAAAATGTGAGGAAAAAAGAATAGAAGGCATGAAAATCATCATACTCGAGAAAACAAAGAGATCACAGAAAGTTAAGGGACATGCTAAGAAATCTGCACTAGGAGGCTAAATAAATGAGTTTCACATTTCTTCTTCTCCCTTTTCTTCAATTCTGGGTTTCTCTCTCCCATTTGTCTACTAGGTAGCAGCCTCATCTTCCTTCCAGGAATACTTTGATTTTTTTTTTTTCCCCCTTCCCTTCCTATCCTGCAGATGCCAGGGCCTAGAGAGATCCAGATGGCAAACAGACCAGAAGAAAACGCCTCTTCGCTGTTTCACTTCTCATCTTCCTCTCAAGTTAAAACACATGAAAGGTCTATTGAAAAGAACAGACAAGTCTTATTTACATTTAATAAGTAAATTTAGTTTACTTATTTAACAGAAGTTAATCCACTGTTCAAACAGCTGGAATAAATATGAAAAAGCAATTTAGAGCCTAATTCTTTGCTTGCGCTCACCAGTCTTACACCAGTGTATTATCTTGCGCTCCAGAGATGCTTTCCCAGCTTGGGCAATAGGTATGAAGCACTGGACCTCTCGCTAATTTTCTGCCACCCACTGTCATCTGGAAATGTCTTCTGCAGTTCTGACCCAGCTAATGCCTTCCCTAGAATTTCAGAGTGGATTTGTGGGCTTCAATCAACTCTCAGCCTGGCAGTGAGCCAAAGCAGTACGTTCACCAAGGGAGCTGCACTGATGGGAGTGAACAGTTCTGAGGGCATTATGTCCTGGATTTTTATGGATGGGACAGTGGTGCATGTTTTCCTGCCAGCCTCTCCCTCTTCACAGAGCTTTTTTCCATTTCACGTTGTAGAAAAACATCTCTGTGGGAAAGCTGTCTGCCTAAATCCTGTGATAGCCCATTGACTTGAGTTGTGTCACCAAGCTTGACCCAAGGAGAACTCCCTTGATGACCGCAAGCATTCCCAGGATTGTCTTTCACTGTGTCCTGCCTTAAGCAAGCAGAATCCCAAATTTCCGCCATCAGTGCAAGAGGACTCCTATGAGGCTGAAGGATGCTCTGTGTGCAGTCTCTTCTTTGTGAGCTCTCAATTCCCAGCAACCTGACATGCACCTTCTGATGAGAGGTGCTATCGGGCCATTACTTTTCCTTAAAAGTTCAATAGTTTCTGACAGTAAAATTGGGAGCCCTGGTAAAGAACAAAAATTTCCTATCTATCATTCTTACGGTGTAGAAAAATGAAGCCCAGATTTTTGGGTTATTTTAGGGCAAGGGGTGATGATGACTGTTTCAATGCACTTAGTGATACTTTAAAATTGGTGATTTATACAGCTCGACATTGACTTTAATTTAGCTCATGTTACAAGTACAGTAATTCAGCCCTTAATGAAGTGTACTCCATATGACATATTGAACATGCGATCTGACAATCAGTGGTTTTAAACCAGCCTAGGTTACATTCTCTCATGTCACTGGAAGTAGGCTGTCAGTTCATAAACCTACCCTGAGCTGTGCTGGCCTATCACTCTTGCTGAGGTATGGTGCTGAAGCCTGGGACAGGCATGCTTTAAAATAAATTTTTCTAATTAGTTGAAGGGAAAGAGGTGGGGTGGGATGGGGTGGAGGAAGGAGGTGGGGGGGGGGGGGGATATAAACCACAACGTGCATGTGTGTATGCATATGCATTTTCTCAGTTTTTGGCTCCGTGAGTGTAGAAAAAAAGGTTGTTAATGAAAAGATTCACATCCTGATCTGTGCAAAACCTTGGGCTGGGCCGCATGAAAAGGTTAGGGTTTTGATTTGCTTATTCCTGAATGAATCAATCGGCCCTGGAGCAATATAAACTAAGCTTGCATCGGCTTTTACCCAGATCTGGAACAAGGCTCAGTGTGAGAGCTGGAGAGCACAGCCTCACCGGCTTTGGGAGCCATGCAGGGGATTGCACGCGTCTGCATTTCAAAGGAGTTAAGGGAGCGGCTCCCAGCTGTAAATATGCAAATCTTTTTAACATTTGTTAAGAGCTTCATTCCTGTTTGCACACGCTGAAGTTTTGAATGATTCCGGTAGGAAACGTTTAAAAGTGTTCAAGTTTGCTGCAGAATGGGTCAAGTCACAGCTGCCTCGTTTCATAGTGCAAAAAGTTGACTTAAAGTCAATTTAAGGTGATTTCTAAGTTGTTTTTCTGTGTGCCAAGTGTGGCTCAGACACCTACATCATCATCATTTTCTTTCCTTTATCCTTGTCATACAAAGCTTCTAAAGGTATGCTTCATGTAGGCAAGCTTGGGAGCAAGAAGTGAGGCAACAAGGGGAGCTGGATTCTGGGCCAGTAGAAAATGATATATATTTAAGAAAGAAGAAGGAGGGGGGAAGGACAGATGTTGTGTCCCAGAGCACTTTCTGGGAAGAGGAGGACAAATGAAAGGACAGAAATAAAACGCTGTATAGAGGGAGGACTAGTCGGCTGAAGGCACGTCTGTGCTAAAAGGGAGGAGTGTGGGAAAGATAGAAACTTGGGTTAAAATAGAACTGCGACCAGGCAGCCTGAATTTTAACTGACTAACGTGAAATTATCCCAAACTCCCCCACTGGCTCGAACTCTAGATGCCAACCAAAGTGACGTGCCCAAACCAAAGCTACCTTGATTTTATTGGTGATTTGCCCCTGGGCATCAGCTGGTCTGGTTTACCAAATTGCCTTGCAGCCTGCAGCGCTTTGTGCTGGGGGAAGGCTGGGTGCTGGGAAGTGGCTTGCTTTACCGTGAGGGTGAGCAGGGAAATAAAGGCGGCTTTTCACCAGCGAGGGCTGCTGCCAGTAGTCCGAGCAGTGAACTTCAGGTTTGAGCTTGCCTGGCGCCCTGGGACGGCGGGTTCAGGGCTCAGGGCACAGCCACCGGTCAGGGAAACAAAGGTGCATTTATTGAAGAATGAGGCATGCTGCAGCTCTCTGTGCTTAGCTCGAGCAGCTCGTTTTTTTGGGGCTTCTTGGCTTCACAGAGAGTAGGGTAGGTGTGGGGGAGAAGGAGCAAAAGAAGTATTGAACGTATCCAACAGAAAATGAATTTAACAGAAATAAGAAAAAAGTCAGCTTTTGTTTTTGCATAAATGCTTTTGAATAAACATTTGATCTTTCACCTGGAGTCGTACACGTTACAATAGACCCAACAACTTGCTCTTTTCATAACCAAGCCCAAGAAATCCAGGAGAATGGCAAGGGGCCCACTGGGGGACTCAGTCCCAGAGCATGACGTTTTATTTTAACGTTGTGCGTGGCATGGACTTAGTATTTTGAGATGCAAGTGCAGTATCGTACATCAGCGCCAAGTAGGAAAACGATGTAATCACTAATACGTGAAGCATTTGTCCACTTCTGCCCGCATAGTTGATTGACCAAGGGAGCAATGTTTGACTTCTTGGTGGAGGACACGGCAATTAAGTAGAAACGAAATACTTGACAAAAAAAAAAAATGAAACAATCCCGGGAAGAGATCGCATAATCATCGGTTCCAACTCAGCCCTGCACTATAAAGTTTCATATGTGATTTATTATGTTTTAGCCTGGGAGCTTCAAAAGTGTCTAAGAGTTTGATAGGCAAACCCCAGTGAGATTCTCCTGGTTCCTTTGAAAATTGCAGGAATTTTCTATTTACAGCATCACTAGTGATCAATGGAATTTTTGGGACAGTTCAAGAAATACTAAACAGGCTGAGCTTGCTCTCTGTGAATTAGCCTGGTGTTTATTCAGCAGCTCATTTTTCATCAAAGCACAGTATTAAAATTTCACTTGTTTGTTATAGGGTTGTCAGAATGAAATCTATTTCCAAAAATATACATTTCCACCTTCCAGTACCATTTCTTACTCTGCTGTAGCTAAGGTTATGTCAACACTCTGAATGTAAACCCCCTCATTTCAAAGATTAGTAATGCTGGCATCCTCGATCTGGACTCAAGCATAGCAGAAACATAAAACAACCTCTCTGGGAGCAGGTTTGGAAACAATCACTTTCAATGCCTTTGCCTTTCACAGGAAGTGTCACTCTGTAGAGAAAGCAGTCGCCTTCAGCCTCTGCTGCAAAGTTACTGTTAAAAGAATGAAAATGTGTGGACCCCTGTGTTGTCATTTCACCATTAAAGCATTTGTGTCCCAGAAGTTTAAGCTGGCTGCCCTGCGAGGATTTAGAAATCGGTCCCTGCTCAAGCTCGGTAACTTTTTCCATAGGGTTGTTTACCAGGAAAAACCATAGTAACATCACAAGGGGCCATGCCAGGGCTCTTGGATGGTGAACACTTCCCGCGCATTGCCATCTTTTGGTTCCTCCTATAATATATACATTTTAAACAAGTATACAGCTGTGTATTTGCTTAATCTGGAAACGTTTTGGCATCCCCCATGGAAAAAGAAGGGCCAAGCCCTGGATGAGGCTTAAGAATGACAGTTCGGTGCTGTAGAGTTCATTGTTTGCTCCTTCCTTGTCTGCTTGGTTTCCCCTCTGCCAGTGGTGCTGAGTTAGAGGAAGGTGGGCTCAGCACCCTGTGCCTTATCAGCACCAAGGAGACACCTGAGGACAAAGCTCTCGAAGCACTGCAGAGCTGCTTCAGAGATTATCTTTGCAGCGCACTGATAGCATAAGCAAAACTGTTGGTGAGCTGGGGAACTCAGTGCTGGGGCACCTAGCATGCTCTGGGTTCACCTCCTTCTGAAGGCAGCAGAATTGTTTACAGTCAAGGTTGCAGTGCAACTTCCAGGTGTAACAATACATCATTGACCATTAGCACAAGAGCTGGGTTAAGGAACACCGGCTGCTGGGACAGACCTGTCTTGAGGACACATCAGAGCCAGTGCAGCAAACCCACTCTTGTCTCCCAGACCTCATAGCCATGTTCAGTTGGACAGGAGTAGCTGGGTCACCACGTCATACACTCTGCAGCCCCCAGGTGAAGGTGAAAACATCAAATATGGGAAGAAGCTGTCAAAAGCTGCTTCATAAGCTTGTTTAAAGAACAATGCAGGTGACAGAGTGCTGGCACCTCTGGTGTTGTTGGCATGACATGCAGAGGAGACTGATAAACTGAAAATGGCACTTTGGGTCAGAATGACGAGGAATTCCTCATCTTCGGAACGAACGATTATCAGTGTTCAAGAAAACCACTGAAAGTGCAGGTGGAGCCTCTAAAATGCATGGCTCTTCTGGGAGATGGAGCAGGATGTCAGTGTGGATGGGTGGCGTGTCAATGACAAATGGAGGTGTACAGTCACAGAACTCATAAAGGCAGTGCTATAATACAAGACAACTTGCGGAATACCTAGCAGCTAGGATCAAACAAACAAACAACCACAAACAACAAACAGAAACCAAACAAAAAGCCAATGACAAAACAAATACAACTTGTAGATGACAGCAACTCTGATGGTGATTGATGTGCAGCAAGGAAAGGCTGCTGCCCTTGGTTTGCGTGACATCTCCACTCAGGTAGCTTGCCTTGCTGAACTGGGAAAGGCAGGGCAGAAGCAGCTGTCTCAGAGGACTGCACCAAGGAGCCAAGTGGGGTCATGATGCAGTCACAGGCTGGGTGATGTGGACATGTGACTGGAGGCTGTGGTCAGAGCTGGTAGGCTCACGCAGGTGCGCTTCAAAAACCAATGTGCTGACATTCCTGTTTACCTCTAATTCCTTTTATTATCACTGCCTTAAGTAGAGGAGGCTGTTTCTGGGTATTCCTGACTGATGTGTACCCAGTAATTTGAACACTCTGCCTGGAGTCTCTGTGATTTTGCATGACAACAGGATTACATTTATACAATTAATTAATGTTTGCTTGACCACTTTTATCCAATTTCTTTCTCCAGCACATAAAAGAGAACCTGACATAAATTTCTCTTTCAAAACAATTGACTTAGCAACTGCTGACCTTCTGTTCTGTCATTCTGAGGATTGATTGGATATTGTTGAATTGTTTCATTCTGCAGTAATTAAACACAAAATTAATTATGCTAGTAACCTATAATTTCTTTGAACCAAGGACTAAGTCATTTATTTTTGCTTGGTTACTCTGCGGGTTCTGACATCAGACAGCAAAACCTTACTGTTCCAAACAAACTAAATAGTATAAAGGGAGAAATTTAATAACTGAAATATAATATAAAGACTTCTAATTTCCGTATGGCTGGCCTATTGCATTAGGTTAATATAATTTGATCTATAAATCTTTTAAACCTTATGATTTTGTAATTTAAACATTTCCTGGATGGCTAATCACGCAGGGAAAGAATAATAATAATAATTAAAAAACAACCTAAAACAAAATGTGAGCCAAAAATGTACCTTAAAAGTAGATTAAAAAGATTAGATAGGAGGAGCATTTGTAGAAGGCTCAGCAAGCCTTGGTATGGCTGAATATTTCTGGAGCTTGCTGCTTATGCAAGTCAGTCTGCGTTCAGTCTGGTGCTGATGCAGAATTTCCTTTGTTATGATGAAAGCGGTGTTAGATATGTTTACACTGCTAGTATTTGGTGTAGAAAGGAACATCAGTATGACAAGCTGATATTATCAAAATGCATGTGCTCATGGACACCGAATAGTATTTTGTGGTTTTCATTAGCATAGGCCATATTAATTTAATTAATGTGATTGAGAGTTGTATCATACCATGAGGCTGATACTGAGCCTTGGCTTATTGCTCACCCATGGGCTATAGAAAAGAAATGCCAATCTGTGTGTGTGAGTGCTCCTATGATGGCTTCATGTACATGCTTTGCTCCAAAGCTGGTGGTAATGGTATGAGGATAAAAGTCCAACTGGGGGAAAATTAGAAAAAGGCAGCAAAATGGGGAGCACCAGCATCACTAAGCAAGTTTTATGCTCCTGGTCGATGCAACGCAAACATAAAACCTTTGATGTCTGTAGCTGCTGATAACAGCAGATATCAAGCTACTGGTAAGCTATGGATATCAAGCCCTCAAAGTCTGCATTTTGTGTTCCTGACCCCATTTGTCACCAATAGGGCTACCAGCCGACAGTTGGTCCCACACTGGGAAAAGGACACCTGGGAAGTTCTCTAGTGCCTCAGCCTTTCTGTCATTTTTTTCTAGCTACTTGCTTTGTTCATGCCCAGAGCTGGTTCTGATGAAGCTCATGTAATATCTCCAGGTTGCTCTGGGTTTTTTTTTCTCTCTTTAACCTTCAGGAGGCATTTTCTGGTAGCCATCTTCTCATAAGACTTGAATCTCTCCGCTGTAGTTCTGTGTTCTTCTGCCACAAGACGACATACATCAGTGACATGGGAATGTCGAACATAAATGACTTTTTAATTGTGTGACTCTACATAGCCTGTTGTTGAAAGATGTGGCTGCTGAAGAGAGCAATACTTCACAGACCACATACAGATACCAATATGTGAGCCCTTTGTTATCCAGCCCCAGCCCCGAGGCAAATAATACACTCAGATTTGTGGACATCGAGCCTAATTTGATCTCACCTCAGTGAAACTATATTGACTTCAGTGGAGACATTGCCTTCCATGGATACAAATGAGAGCTAACTAATTCTTGAGGCCCCTAGCTGGGTCCAGAAAGGCACGTGGCAGTTGATGGCTGCCTGCTCTTCATTGACTGAAAAATGTCGTTTTGGTGGGTGTGCTTTCCAAGGCACATTTTCCACCCTGACGATGGAGGAATTTAGGCTAACGAGATGTTCTCAGTGTCTTAGCATTTCTGCGGGAGTGATTTGATAAAAGCTTGCCATTACCTCATGGTTCAAGTGTGCAGTCTCATTGCCCGCAGGAGTGATGTGGAAATCTTTCTGGAGGGAGCTGTTCTGTAATATCTGTTTTTCCAAGGCTTTGACTTGTGCTTATGCTGAGTGAGATTAGTCATCCCCATCTGTGCTAAAGGGTCTTTCATCTTCTCTGAGCTCTGCCAGCTCCCATCCACCCCAGTCCCTTAAGTCCCATGTGCGTGCACCTTGCTCTCTCCTTTTTAACCTCACTGCTTTCTTTGCAACTGTTTATTTGGGATAGCTCGGGAGACAATGTTACTCTGTAAACGACTGCTTGCAACTTTTCAGGAAAAAGGTTATCTTGGATTCCTTCTGTCTGCCTGCTTGCTAAGTTGCTGCCGTCATTTAATTTAAAGAAATCAGATTACCAAGATTTATCGTTAAGAGGGAATTGCAGAGGCTGGTTCTAGCATCCTTGGATAATGTAGGTACTCATGTTTTTTCCTTCAATAGCTATAAGATTTTTTTTTTTTTAACTTGCTGTCTCCTGAGATTCTCTTAGGACTGCTTTGGTAGCTTTTGCCTCTCCAGTCTCACAAGTCATCATCCCCTATTCCTCAAAAACCTCTTATGCAATGAAGCTTTGCAACATTGTGTTGTGATGGTCCACACAAACACTGTAGACCAGGCAGTGGTTGTCTTTCTGTTAATTGCATCCTCCGGCCTTGGTGTCTTGGAGGGTATGAACATGAAGGTCTCTACCAATCAGAAAGGTGCTGTAGAAATCTGTGCACTCCCCAGCCTGTTGTTCATCCTCGTGCCCACCTGCCCTGCACACTGTCTCACACCACTTTGCTCCAGCTGTATGTAAGCACTCAGCAATGAGTTATGTTTTCCAGCTGATTCTTGCTGGTTATAAACCCTGAGTTATTTTCCATGAGCAGACCCTCCGAAGCTCTTCTTGGTGTCTCATTTGATGATGAGAAGAAGAAAATTTGCTATGAGTTTCCTCAGAGAGACTTGGTTGCTGCTCCCGATGGAGCCCTTTTGGCTTTTGGGATAAAAGTCCTGACTCTGTGGCTGACCCAGCCTTGATTAGAGGGGTTACTCTGGGTCCTTTAGAGCTCTTCCAGGAAGCAGAGCTTGAAGGGAGGCACATACATTGCCAAGGCCAGAAACAGAGGAAAGCGCAGAGCACAAATTAATTTTTGTTGAGTGTAGATCAAAGTGGGATGAGATAATTAATGGTGCATACAATTCTGTTCATCAGTCTCTGTGTCTAAATCTCAAAGGAAGTGATTGAGATCGGCAAAAGGAAGAGGAATAAAGTTGACTGAGATGAAGTGAAAGCCATCTCTTATTTACCTGCCCTTGCCCAGGCTTTACATAGAAAATTTCTGTGTATTTGGTGGACTCATGTCTTATGGAGAACTTTGCCCATATCTCATCTGACCTTCCACAGAGAGGATGGACTGGGAGAGTGCATGGGGAAAGTGTTGCTGCTGTCCTACACTTCTGCTCTCCCCTAGCTAACCATTTCTGATTGCCACTGGCCAGCCAGACCTCTGATCTCACCCGCTTGGTATTGTGTTGATGCTCAGACAAGACAAATATAAAACCAGTACTGGCAACACAATAAAAAAGAAAAGTACTAGGAGATCAGTACTAATATTAGGAAGAGTGATTGAAAAGCAAGCAGCAATTTCTGTAACTTTCCTAACAGAAATTGGGACCTTAGTCTTGTTTTGTTTTGTTTTGTTTTTTATTTTTAAGATTAAATGATAGCAGAAAAAATACATCCATGGTAAGAGCCAAATTTTATGCAGGGATGATGATCTAACCACTTGATGTTAAGACTCCTTTGTTGTGTCTGGTTACAACAGTGCAGTCCATTCCAAATCAGGTGTTTTTCTTGCTTGCTTTCTAGTCCCAGTCTGCTTGTACTGGTGGAAGGGCAAGTTCTAGTTGTCTTAGAGTTGCTGGGTCTTCTGGCCTAGCCTCTGGAGCATGATGGAGAAGCTCACCTTATGTGTTACCACATGTGTTTATGGAGGTGAAAAACCATGTAGGTTTGTTCTCTTTGAATTTTGATTTAAGTGCCTCATTTGGAATGAAAAATGCGGAAGAAATATGACTTGGGCAGTGGTGCTCTGGGAACAAAGCACCTGGAGTTTCCCTCTGATAACAGCCTGCTGAAGAAAAAAGTTCACTTCAAATCAAAAGTCTATGTCAGTGGTGCTCTATGGTGGACAAAGAAAGACCTCAGTGTCACCATGTGGTGTTGGTGTTTTCAGATTAAGAGGAGGGATTAAGGAATTTTACTCAGCAATTTGAGATGCTTTGTTAAGGATGGAGGAGATTTGAGCTGCTTTGTTCTCAAGCCACATGTTAGTGAAAAAACAAACAGGCACTTAATCCTGACAGACAGCAGAACTTGACATCGGTTTGTCCCTTGAGAGTGACCAGGAGTTCCCTGTGTCTGGCTAAAAGGGTTGTTCTATTTTAGGTCTTTCTTAGGAACCCCATCCCCTACTAAAAGCAGGGCGCATGCTCTACCTCTTCACTGCATGGATCTCTGCAAGGGCCTTACTCTCCCCAGCAAGAGTTTGCATTGGAAAGCATGCACAAGGTGCCAAAATGGTCACTGAATTAGGGCTAAAATATGTTCTAACTTAAGGTCATGCCTTTAGTCTTAAATAAGGACCATGCCAAAAAAAAAAAAAAAACAAAAAAAAACCCTAAAAAAAAAAAAAAGGGAGCTGATAATTTTCCTGTTTGGGACTTTGGCTGGCTTCCTGTAACAATAAAAAATATAGCAGTCGACATATAGACAACTGAATATATACATGCTTGTATGCTGCCCTCTGACACAAACATTAATGTCTTATATAGATCTTTGAGGTTCTTTTAAACATCTAGTTACATTTTAAGGTCGTGTCCTCAGAGGTCACTGATGTAAGTGTATTTGTAGAAAGAAACAAACAGCTCATTGAATTCGGTTTCCCGTTTTAACATATATCAGTTAAATTAAATAGGCAATGTTATAATGTCTGGCAACAAACCCATTTTCTGATGTATAAAATTTGACTTTTCCCCTCTGTGTTTATGTCAGAGCTAATACACAAAGATAAAGTGCATATACTATACTCTGCATATTTACTGAACTTTGGCAAGTCACTAAGAGCCAGTACTCAAACCAAATTAGAACCACCCGATTTATAAAGCACCCTTCTAAACTGATCTGATTAAATTCTGAAGGAACACTGGGCTGATATGAAGCCAATCAACAACCCATGCTTCCCACTGAGGAGCAAACATCAACTATCCCTTTCTAACCTTTGTGTTTTGTCACCATTGCAAACCTGCGGTGAAAAGCTGCTCTGGTGCATTACTTAAACAAGCAGGGTAAGTGCACCCAAACATCATCATCTTGCTGCACGCTTATTTTCTCTGCAGGCAGTGAGTGTAAGGGGGCAGAGGTTTTTTTTTTATTTATTTTTTATTTTTATTTTTTTAAAGGGATCTACTCCAGTTAATTTGATTAATCTTCCTATTTTGTTTGTAGCAGGCATTATTTGATTTATTTACTTATTTTTTGCATGATTCTGCAGTCATCCATGCACCCCAATTTGGGTGAAAGGATTACTTATATTGGGAAAGCAGGGTTGACCTTTGTTTAAACATTTATTTTCTGAACAGATATCCCATCGTCCTCCTGAAACCACATTTGTTTTGGAACAGTCCATAACCTGTGCAGGACTGATTAAATCTTCTTGCTATTTTTTTTTTTTTTCCTGAGTTTCCAAAGAGCAACAGGAAAAGAATTATGTTTTTGGGGTGAGATACAGGGATGCAAGGAAAAACTTGACCCTCCTTTTGAATTATCGTATGGAAAATAGTATGGGTGAGATGTACTTTCAAGAGCGTTGGTCATATCCCCATTTATTCCTTGTAAACAGGACGTGAAACCTGGCAGTGGTGTAGTAGGTTCTGAATAAGAGAATAGCAATTTATTAATTCCCTTTTAAAGACTAACAGAGAGTTCACAAACACAGTGTTGGCACGCTGCTTAATTCAGTTGCTCCATGCTTCTATGAGGGTTTATTGACTATATAAGGATCAAATAAGGGGTGAGCTGAAATCAGAAACACAGTATTCATTCATTTAACTCTGCTATAGTAGAGCAAATTCAGGGTGACTCAAGGGACACAATGTCTTGTAAAACATATGTACTTAATATAAGGGTCATAAAACTTATTAAATTAAAAGCTAGGTTAAAAATAGGAAGAAAATTTATGCTGCTGTCTAAAATAGCAATAATTTCCCTTTGGCCTTTTCCTTTCCAACTAATATGGGTTCTAGCTTTTTTTTTTTTTTTTAAATAGTCAACTGGTAAAATCTTCATTCTTCACAGTGAATGCAAGTCTCTCTCTACCAGGTGAATTGTATGACTAATAACATAGCACAATAAATAGAGAAGGGGGGCTACTGCCAGCTGGGAGGATATATTGCATCACTGTTGACCACACACAAAAACCTATAGGCATTGGCTTACTATTTGGGAAGGAACAGAGGGTCATTCTTGGCCAACTGAGCACAATGGAAAAGCCTTCTGGGCCACGAACTGTGGGCAACAAAGGCAAAAATTCCCTTTTTCCTACCCACAGAATGGCCTATCGCTGGTGGGATGCCAGCCAGGATACTCCTTCCGTGGCAGTTCGGTGGTGCTGGGGGGATAAGAAGCACCTCTTGGGTGGGTGTTGAAGGGTTACCTGAGAAAGTGAGAGACCAGGCAACCCCTCCTGTCCTTGACAGACGTATCAGCAGAAACGAAGTACTGAGATGAAGTCAATGCAATTATCCCGCAGTCCTGCAGAATGACAGCAGAATTTAGCTCCTTCGATCAAGGGAACCATTTTCTATTAGACACATGGTGTGTGTGTGGGGGGGGAGTGGGGGTGGGAATAAGGCTTCGTGCCTTAAATCCTCCTCTCTAACCTCTAAGATATCAAAGTGATGCTGGGCTATCCTTGACTCATGACACTGTCCAGACCTCTCCTAGCTGAGAGCCCCTCTAATGTTTGCTCAGTGGCGTAAGTTTTTAAGGATGAATGTAAAAACTCAAGTGTGCTGGAATTTAACATATTTTCCATTCCTTCTGGTATCTGAAACCTTATCATTTTTTTTCCTGACTTCTGAATTAAAAAACAACCTATAAAATGGTCCCAGAACACTGAAATATTTAACGTTTTTTCTATGACTTTGTGTTGGCCAAGTCAGGCATGTTGCCCCTCCATGCCTACCATTTTTTTTTTGCAGCTCCCCATCTCCACTTGCTGTTCAAGTTGGCACTCAGCAGGACAAAGGCCATGTTTTCTGGCATGTTTTTGTGCCACGGGATAATACAACCAGCCTCGATTCCAGTCCCCTGTGTGCTATGAACATCTATTTTTTTGCACGCTATTTAAACAGTTCTGCGCCCAAATCTGTCACCCGTGACCTCATTAAGTTGCATTTAATCACCCGGGGATGCCCATCAGGCCTAACCCCATCATTTCCTGAGGAATTTTCCCCTGATTTACTTAATAGCTCTAAAGCGCTAAGCGGGAGACCTCCGGGTGCCGTTCCCTGCGAATGTTGGGTTACTGGCATTTGTACTGTGTTTTAAATAAACAGTGTGTTGCAGGCACGCTTGTTTTGAAAAATAAACTTCTGGGCAGAAGGAGCTAGTTCAAGTCAGAGCCAGATTGGTAGCGATTTGGCTTTCCCCTTCAGATGGGAAGAGGTCAGGCTGTTTTTTTGGAGGAGAAATAAAAGCCACCCTTCCCCAAATAGTAGCTTGGTTTTCACGTGGCCCGGAAAGAAGAAAAACCTGCAGTCAAAGCGCTGGCTCCTGGCAGGATTGCTTTGGGAATGGACAACGTGGTCCTAGGAGACTTCAGCTGGAGGAGGTGGTTGGAGGGCACCATTTTGAGAAGAATGCTTTAACCCATGGTACTCTGCAAACTCTGGTTTCTCTGAATCTTTATGGCTCCACACTTACCACTGTCTCCAGTGCTGGAGGGTGGGGCTTGATGTCTTCCTCATCACTGTCTTCTGATGGCTAAAGGTGGCCCACTACCTTCATTCACCTGTCAGAAGGCTTTCAGAGTGCTAAAGGCACTGCCCCTTTGCTGGCTATTGTGCCAGTTTGGGTTGTCTGCTCCACACCCCATGGGAAGGTCTGACTTCTGGGATGAGAACAATGAGAAAGGCAAACCAGGTTTTGTCCTCCCAGACAAGAGTATTCTCTAGGATAGGAATTTTTATTTCTGAATTGTCATTGCTTTTAGACAAGTGATGGGAGGAAGATTAATCCTGCGTGTTCTGTTTCTTTTGAGGATTTCCCTTTCTACATGCTTATAAATCATTGTATTTTTGGCAGTAGTGTGGGTCCTTCAACTGTGAGCCCTGTTATGGGCTAATAGAAGGTGGATATGACCAGCAGTGACAGCTTGCTGGGGTAGCAATGGGGCAGCTAACCTCAAGGTGGCTGCAATTTCCCTACTAACTCTGGGCTGGATCTGGGCTATATCTGAGGAGGAGCTGACCTTCCAGAAGGAAATCCTAAGCAAAGCTGTGCAGCAACATTTGCAATATAGTTGCCCAAGATAAAATATCCTGCACACTCAATATTACCACGTATGACTTGGTGCATATTAAAATAAATGTATGCCCCTATGTTTTTTGCTGAATGGCTTCTTGTTGTTTTGGGGGAGTGATGCTACAGAAGTGGGAAGTCCTTCTCTACACAGGCATCTCTGTGCTTCTATCCTCTCTATTCCATGAAAGACTGTTATCTTGGTAGCATGGTGTGCAGACACTGAAATCAGCACAGGTATCTTAGAGCAAAACTTTCCCCACCATGTGCTGCCTTTTACATTACACTTCTTTCCTCTGAGAAAGCTCAGCTTTCTCTCCAGCCTCAAAAGAGCACCTTGTCCTGACATTTTCAGGAGGGTGCAACGCATGACCTTTTGGTCCTGCTGATAGGAACCCAACAAATTCACCGGCTCCATGCTCAGTGTTATTTCTTTTTCTTTTGACTGGGCCACTGTGATGGAGAACGGGAGTGCTCCCCTATCCACCACATCTCTGTCCCCTCTCAAGCCATGGATGCAATTCATGAGGTGACTAGGACAAAATCACATCCAGCCATTCATTCCTGATGGCCAGCATTGTCAAAAATGGCTGCTGAAGTCCCGCCCTGTCTTGGTAGGAGACTTCTGAAGGTGGTTCTGGTAGAACCAGGTGGGTGTTGTGGGTGTTTTCACAAATGCTGCATCAGAGGCGGTGTGGCAAAATGAGGTGCTAAGGCTTCTGAAGAGACAGTCTTCCAAGAGGGGCTGGGCTATGATATGAATTGTTTGTCCATGGGAAGGGTCACCAATTAATTAGCAGTTTTTTTTTTTTTTTTTTTTAAGAAGAAATTAAACTGGCAGCCCTTCTGAAATTTAAGTACATTGTTCGTCGTGTAATTATAGATGAAATATTAGAGAAGTGGACTAATTACACACAATGCACTTGAGCCCAATTAAAATAGCATCTGCAGAGAATGTAGGGGTATTCTCTTTCACTAATAAGAAATACTTTCTGAACAACAGAAAATAAAATAGCTAAATTGGATATGCAGTTGAGATTATAAATATGCTATTAGCATATAAAATGAGGATTAACCTTATTTAATCACTGCTTGCTTGATCATCAAAAGTCATGTTTCACCTCTATAATGTATCTGTATCCTCTCTCTCTCTCTAAAAAAAAAGAAAAAAAAACAAAAAAACCAAGCAAGCAGCATATTAATAAATTCAGCTAATTAGGTGCTTTTTCTCACCTGCTCAGTGGAGCTGGTGGGGCTAACTGGCTGCCCCTAACCACTAGGCTCTTACACATCTTATCTGAAGCTCAAGTCTGCTAGTGGAAATGATGCAGCAGTGGATGGGTTTGCTTGTGAGGCCACGGTTCACGCAGTGTGGCAGGAGTCATCGCATTGAAGGGGCTTTGAGTGGTGAAGGTGCTGGTAACAAGAGGTGGGGAAGAAGGGAAGAAGGAAAGGGCAGAAATGACGGCTTTCACCCCCATGTCAGCAAGTGGGGGCATGCTGTAATTTCCATTGGGTTACTCGGGGGGTCAGGCTGGCTGGGTTGGCCGTGGGCCCCTCATTGCTGGTGTCCCTGACAGCCAGCTGGTGTATGAGGAGCAGCATGGCAGCAGGGAGCGCCAGCTGGCCACCAGCAGGGCTGAGGAGCTGGGTGAGGCAGCCTGGCCTCCAACTCCCCCCATAAATATTCAGCTGATCCCGGAGAGTGGCTCTAAGCAAGAGGAGGGCTTTGGGCTGATTATCAGTTGGCTACTTTTGTCCAAGTAGGAAATGTGAAAGGTGAATGCTGCCCTCAGCAACAAGCCCAGGGCAGTTGCAGGGACCGCTTCATCTTTGTTTTGCCTCCACGCATCAGGCTTTGGTACAAGTGTGGATGTTGCTAGAAGAAATCAAAACAAAGCAACCCAAGCTGAAATGACCCCAAGCTCCTTGTCTCCAAACACGGCAGTGCCTAGGAGTGGTTGTCTCACCACAGCAATTCTGTGGACAGAGATGGAGGCACAAAGAGATGCATATTTGCTGGGAGCTCCTCTTTGTGAATCGTTTGCTCTCTGCAGAAGTGTGAATTTTCCTCTCAGTTCCACAAATGCTAGTCAAGTGCACCGAGGGATGGTATTTTTATTTATCGCATTCAAGGAGCCACAATTGGATGTTTTGCAACAAACTGGGCTCGGCCTGTGATTTACAGTAATGGGGAAGAGCAGTCTGCTGGCATGGCCCTGGTGCTGCCAAGTCTTGTGATGGTTGCAATGATTTTTCCTAACTGCCACAGTGCCTGGAGCAAAGTGTTCATGAGCATTTCGGCTTTTTTGTTGGTAGTGGCAATGGAGGGCTTTGTTTTCTTGTATTAAGAGCAGCTTTCCATCCCTTAGGGAAGAACAAAAGAGCTTGGAATCATGTTCTCAGTGTCCCCACAAAGGCTCAAAAGGCAGTTGGATTTTTTTTTTCTTTTTTAGTATTATTTTTTTTTAAGGAACCCCCAATTTGTTTTCCCACGATTGGCTTGAGTCACTCTGGAAGGAGTTCATTTCTTTCCTTTGCCTGGCTCCTGGAGTGCTGGAGATGGGTAGCAGCTCCAGGAGCAGCAGCAGATGCCTCTATGCTGTTCCTGCTGGGTTCTGCAGGGCGGGTGCTGTGGGTCTGCAGGAATTATTTGGGCTGCTGTAGCAGATGCCCATCTTGGGCTGCTGTTGTTCATGCCTTTAAATCTCATTTACTACTTTTAGTTTCTGGATTTAATGGCAATTTTCCCATCTCCCAATAGAACAGTTTTAAGGGAACTGAGGCATCTTGATATATTGAAATATTTCAGTGACGGCTGCAAGCAGTTCCTGCTCCCACTTCAGTCCTCCTGCGTTCCACCACCTCCAGCAGCTTCTTGTTTGTGGCCTGCTGCTTGCCCCATCCTTGTGCTTGGTCCTGGAAGTCACATTTAACTCCAACCTTCAGCAAAGCACAGGAGACAAATTGAAAGTGACTGGAAATAAAATAGACTCGGCCACTCCAAGGGACTCGAGGTGCTGTACTGTCAAAGAAGGTTGTGGGGAAGTAACTGTATCCAGAAACATATGGGGAATGGAGAGATCAAATACATGAAACGCAGCTGGCTGCCCACGTTCAAAACGCAAGTTCAGGGACCCTGCTACAAAGGAAAGAGGGGAAATACAAAAGGAGAATGTGAAATGTTTCTCTGGCTTTCATGGCTGTTCATGCCGTGAGAGATCTCTCTTTGGGCTCCGATCCTTTATTGTTGATGTTATATTTCACTGCTGTTAGACCTTTAAAACACGGGAATAGTCCTGAGTGTAGGAAAGATAACTTGGGGGACTTGATTTTTGGTAGCAGGAGGGTTAAGTGCTGCTTCCAGCATGGCTGCAGCCATAAACCTCCTTGTTTGTATCCTGTCCCGAGCCCTGATGCGCTAGGCAAACTTGATGTTAACAGCAGCCTTGCACCTCATCAAGTGGACCAGGGAGTTAAACCAAAACGGCGCTGGCAGGCGACCCTTATCCACTTACATGCCATTAAGAGGAGCTCTCTCTGCTTCTAAGGAGTTTTTCTTTTTTTTCCCACCATGAAAGTTTGAAAAACAAAATTCTCAAAGTGCCACAAAACTGTTAGGTTTGGGTTTGCACTCCTGAGAAATCCAGGCTTCGGTGAGATGTCTCATGGCCATCTGACTCCTCCAGCACCCAGCATCTCCCCCTGTCAGGACGTTGTCTCCAGGTTGAAGCTGTGGTCATGGCTGGAAGTCCCTCCTGGCGACTGCTCAGTAAATCCCCAGATTTGTTTTCCCCATCTGTTCAGGTATCACTGCGGGATGGGTTTTCCCACAGCTTTTCCTGGGCAAGGCAGGAGGTCTGCATCCACCACAAGAGAGGAACAGTAAGGAAGGAACACACATTTCTACATCCCTGCTGCCATTCATGGCTTGTTTTTGAGTCCTGGAACACAATTCTTCTGTAACAAGGGGAGGACTTTGTTAAATTGTAAATGAGCATTACTTCAAGTGCTCTGAGGAAATATGTTCTTTCCCCATATAGCCCATACATTATTCCCACCTAGTTATGGGGCCTCACATTTCCTGGAACTATCACACGGACCTTAATTCTCCTCACACGACATCCCTTTAAAATTGCGGAGCTCTCTTAATCAACCTTTGTATCAGCTGCAAATTTGCAGTATGACCTAATTTGAAAAATGTCTCGAAGTGCTGACTCAAATGCTCGGTGAATAAAGGCCAGTCACTGCCACCATGACACTAATGCAATGCAAAACAAAATCGAGTTGCATCAGCCAAACGTTAGTTTGCAAAAATATTAGTGATTGAAACCACTTGCCGATCATTTTTTATTTATGCTTATGAGATTTATACTTTTTTTCTTTTGGGTTGGGGGTAGGTTGAGGGGAGGGTCTGAAATGGCTCTGAAACCAAATTCCAAAGGAGAGGCATGAAAAAACTCCTTAATGGTGAAAATTCCCAGTCAGATACATACATCTAAGCTGCATCATTTGCACTTCATAATCCCCTCTCTCTTAGAAAGCAGGAGGCAGACACATTATTTCAGACTTTTATTAAAATATTTATACAGCAACATATGAAATTTCTCATTCTAATATGTCACTTCACGTTTTTAGGTTACATTCCAAGTCTTTATCTTTTTTCCTTCTCTAATTGAAACACAGCTGATACTCCTTCATTCTCTGGATAAGTAACTGCCTTAAAATGACTAGAAATTACTTCAGGACTCAAGAAAATAAAAAAGGAAGAAGGGATTTGGTCCAGAAATCTAACAGTTTACGGGCAAAAGAGATTCTTCAAAAGCAAAAAAAAAGAACATAAAATATTACCCCACCATAGTTTTATTTAACTTCTTCAGAAAATAAAGTGAGTATAAATTATGGAGCTCTTTTTTTTGCTATAATTTTATCAAGGCATTGTGTCAATTCTTTTTGCTTTATCTCCTCTTTGTCATGCTTTCTCAAGGAAATTTCTCTGAGCTATAGCGACCTGGCTGCAGAGGAACAGAGTGCATTTCTTAGTTGGTTTGTCAAATATTGTCTGCTAATTAACACTGGGACAGCTTAGTTAAGAATCAGAGATCTACAGATGAAACAACTCAGCGGTAACTATTCTGCTCTGTGCTTCTTGCCCTTGTTGTTTGCTTTGTTTTGTGGTTGTTGTTTGCTTTGTTTTGTGGTTGTTCTTCTCTTTCTTTCTGATTTTAGAAATTGAAATGTCAGTAATGCAAATTGTCTGATACGTGCTGATAAAACATCTATGACTACGCACCGAAGTGGCCAAAAAACAGACACACACACACGCACACAGTGAATGGGAAGACAGGCCATTAATTTAAAATTTAGAGGACCAATAAGTTTTTGATAGCAATGGGTTACTGTGCTAATGATTATTTAACTCGCTTCGTGTTGGGTTAAGTGTGTATGGCTATAGAAAGTGGAACGACTTGCTGAAGCGCTATAAGGAGATTTTTGCCTCTCAGATGTTATACTCCAAGCATGGGGGAAAAGCAGCTCGATTATGAAGAGCAATTGCTCCGTGATAGCAGATTTCAATCAGTGGTGAAGCAGGAGCTGATCTAGTTAAAGAGATGAATTCTGCTACAGAAGGAAAAAGAAAAAAAGAACAGAACCAAAACACTTCCCCGTGCCCCCAGTACTCCTCAGCCTATGATTTTAGCATGGCTGTATTTATTGATGGTTGCAAGCATAGAGAGGGGAACACTCCTGGATGTTTTACCTTGCTGGTTATTCTCCTGACTCTTCCCAACCTTTCTTTTTTGCTGTTGTTTTATTCCATTTATTTATTATTGACACATGTCTTCCCATGATAAGACACTCCATTGTTTGGGGTTTGTTTCGGTCTTTTGAGCTCTAAGGGACATCTGCACATATTATTCAACAACACAGCGAACATCCTTTTCGACTCGAAGATAGGAAAAAAAGAAAAAGAAGAAAGAAAGAAGGGCAATAGATGTTTGATTTCCCCGTAAATGGTTTGCTGAGTGTTTTTTTTTTTTTTTTTTTTGCTCCATCATTCTCCAAGCACAACCCAGTTTTGTCCTCCGTCCTTCTAAACGGATTGCACTTGCTAAGCTCCCCATTTCGGGTTTAGTGCTGCATGCAGGAGACTCCTTCACTGTCGGACATAAGAGCTGACACCCGTAAGTACTTTGTGTCCTTCACCTTCCCTGGAAGAACTAGATGTGGGGATCCTGGAAATGCTGTAATTGTCACTGGTTGGGAGAGGATGGCAGAGTGACGGCTAATGATCTGGGAGCTAGCTGGAATTCGGAGACAAATGCTAAACATAATCAATATATATAAAAAGGAGATTTTTTTTTCCCCTAAAAAAGAGGCAAAAAAATGCAATGAAAATTTATGACCTTAACATTCCTTCAGGGTCAAGCAATTTATCAAATTCTCTCACTTTCTGGTTTCAATTACACAGCTATTGTGGAAGGAACTTATTTTAGCAGGTTCATTTGCCTCAGTAGGGAATACAGGACTTTGGCCTAATGCTTCACCTTTAGTGCAGGCCATTTGAGCCTTAGAACAAATACCAATCATCACTCTTTGGGAAAAAAAAAAAAATCTGCATCGGCGTGGCCTATTGGAATGGGGTTTCTGTCAAGGTAAACGGTTGTCGGCAATGACTGTGGTAGAGTGGCGATAAATCCCATTTTATTGCTGAAAAATTCCAGCTTCTCTCCATGCCTGACAGCTCCCCACATTCTCGTACCCATTTGGGCAATTTCTGACTCTGTCCATCTGGTTCTTATTACCTCTCAACCTGCCAGTGTCTGATCCAGAAAAAGTGCAGGTCAAAAACAGGGGAAAGAAACCAAGGTGATGGACAAAACAGAGCGAGTGATTGAGGGACTGCGTTGCTCTCCCACCCTCCCTCCCCGCCCCACAACAAAAGTGCTGGGGGAAGGGTGACACGAGATCAGGAGAGGTTATTAGCTTAATTATGAAGTTGCCAGAAACCTCCTTTAAATGGAACGCTAAATGGGTGTTAAGCCACATGCTCAAAACCCCGGTAACACCATCTTTGATGTTTGTCCAGGACTCCCAGAGGCACCTGCCTAAATGCAGCCTTTGGAGAGATGGGGGCAAAGCCCCCCAGCCCTGATAGTGGCTGCCCTGTTGTGCCCACTCCCTCTGTGGCTGGTGCCACTGCATGCCTCAGTCTTGCCTCCAGTGGATTGCTCTGGGCTGAAGACCGTGGCAGGAGGTCAGATAAATGCAATTAGAATTTAATTTAGGGGGGGAAAATTAAGATGAAGTTGGACTATAGAAAACTGAGTGGAAAGGAAAGTCTTCACCACCATGCAATGTTTTTCAAGTGCCAGAATCCAAGCCGTTTTTTAGGAAGTTCAGCTTCTTACCAACCAACTCTGCAATAAGCATAGGGAACGTTTGGCCATTTTTAAAATGTAAACAAACAAACAGCTGAGCCCACAATGAGTGAACTTCTGTTAGGTCAAAGTGAAATAACACAGGAGTTACTTCTCCCAGTAACAACTATGTCGCACAGTGTTGGCCAAGGCTCCACCAGTGACAGCAGAAGACATGCCCTGGTCCACCAAGACATACACTTCTTTCCAAGAACTCCAGAGAATTTAAATTATTCTACTCATTGTTCATTTATAGATGCTTATTCTGCCTGAAACACTGTGTTTTTCTCGCTGCATCTTGTTCCCCAACAGATCACCACTCTGAACATGTGGTCTTGTTCAATCTTTACATGGAGATTTGTTTCCCAAGGATGCAAGGAAACTGAAACATTTCAGAGCTGTCTTCTATCACCAAGGTCTGACTTAATTCCCAAGGGCAAGAAACGTTGTTTGTGCCCTACAGCCTGCTCTGGATTTGCCCCTGTGCTCTTTGGGTGTCCCATGATAGATGCCATCAATGGTGGGAGGTACTGCTGGGTGTCATGGTTGGACTGCATGCCTGAAGACTGTGAATTGTGGATGTGGGTGACATTGGGAACCCTTTACAAGACATCCCTAGGTCTCAATGGATCTGGGAACCTGCTTGAGTACTCAAGTGAAGAGTGGTGGTGGTGGCAAACACACTGGTTTCCAGTGGAGGTGTGGGTGGCTCCATGCATTGAACAGAGAGAGAGACGAGAGAGGAAATAGAAGGTGGGAAAAGAATGGGCTCCTACTCCAGAACAAATTGCTTGGACATGAGATGCGGAATATGCAGCACCCGGCTCCTCACCACCTCTCCTCCCACCTCTTCCCCCAGGTGTCAGGGTGTCTATTTATAATACGTGGTTTTGATGGAAAAAGCTTTCCTCTCCACCAAAAAGCAGTCAGTAATGACACTGGGAAATCATGAATCCATGGGTAATATTTGACACACACTCTACATTTAGACTTCTTAAGAATTATTTTCTGCACTCCTTTTTCCTTTCCCCCCCATGGGAATGGGGCATGCACAGTGAGGGCTGGTGGCATGCTGACTCAAGCAGCACGGTGCAGGGTGCATACAGGAGAGCTTGCTGGAGGGCAGCTCTCACCCACCACGGTGCGTGAGCCTGTGAGCCTTCTTGAAACAAAGAGGCTCTCACCGAGGAAGCCCCAACTTGGACAATGCAAATATTTCAGCATCCAAACGGTTAATGGTGAGTATTATAGCTTCAAAAGAGCCCATTGGCTAACCCTCAAGGATGCCCTGCAATTGTTAAACTCATCAGATGAAACTACTCTTCTCAGCTAGCCCTTACATTTGTCTGGCTAACAGTAAAAATACTATAATAAATCGGGAACATATGTTGCCAGACAAGAATAAGTGATATAAATAAAGAGTCAAGAGACATAGCCCCTCAAGAACAATGTGTAAAGATTTAAACTTTCAATGTATTAGTTAATCTAGGAACATTTTAGGAGTAACTTGAAAGCGGTGTATTGTTTGTTTATATCATTCCTTTTTTTTTTTTTTCCTTTTTTTCTTTTCTTCTCTTCAGATTGCATTTTAAATCAAAATGCTCTCCATGACTGCCTGCTTTGCAGCACTAGGGTAAGTGCCATTTTTCCACAGCTTAAACAAAAATATGCCTAAGGAATCTATGCCAGGAAGGCATTTTGTTGGTTTTTGTTCTATGAAATATGCACAGTGTTGTTGGAAAAACAGCCTCTTTCCTTATTTTATTTTTATTTTTATTTTATTTTTATTTTATTTTTCTCCAAATGTGTGAAATTGTGCATTTGCAAAACAGAGCTGCTCCCAAGCAAGCTAATTCTGCGCGAAGGTGACAAGGCTCCAAACTTGTAATAAATTATCAGCGACAGCATTAAGGAAGAAAATATAAAACCAAATATGCTTTGAGAATTGACTGAATATTTTATTTATCTTTTTCTCTTTTATTGAGGCATCTTTTGAAAAATGGCACAAAATAAATAGTTTTGCAAAGCAACAATATAATCAATCTCTAAACGAGAAGATAAATCAAGGATTTCATTAACTGCTGGTAGCCAGTTTAAATTGTAGTCTTGTCCATAATGTCTATCTATCTATGTATGTCCAAGTTATATTAAAAACCTTTAAATGGCTTTGTAATATCAGCTACATCTAGCTATTATAATAATTAATGATACTGTTTTATAAATCAATATATGTATTCTTGATAAATTCATATCCAGTTAATGGTGTAATTTAAATAAAAAATTAATGCAATAAAGGACATACTGGAATGGGCAGGAAATCTTTAAAGGTTAAGAGGCAAATTTGTCTAAATTCTTTTCTTTGTACCTATTTTTGAGAAAGCGCCCATTGAAATTCAGCTGCGAGCAGGCTCGCTCTTACGGCCACGCTCTGGCCATTAGTTTTGGATTATCAGCAGCCGTGGAGTTTTTTCAGGCAGATGCAACGCGAGGTCCTTCAGCTGAGCGAACACGTCCCTCCCTGCTCCCTAATCCCGCTGCCGAACTGCAAACAAAAGTCGCGGGAGGAACGTGCCGGCCTTTGGCCAGGAACAGAAAGAGGGAAAACATGCTGTTTTCAATGCTCCCCATTGAGCCCATCTTTGTAGCGTCGCCGGGATTTTTGGCTTTATTGTATGAAGTGTCAAAAAAAAAAAAAAAAAAAAAGGTAAAATGTAAATATTTTGTCCCGGGCACGGAGCGCGTTGAGAGGAGCATGGAAACCCTGCAGCCTGTGCAGCGTAATAAAAATCTGTTCTTTATCTCTTGTTTTAAATACAGTTAATCCAGTTTATTCAGCAAACACATCTAAGAGTAACTTAAGGGAAAAAAAAAAAAAGCTGGAAATTGCCTTTTCATATTTCTAGATTGCGCACTGGTGAGAAACCGTGGCTCGGTTCCTTTGCTTTTATTTACAGTCAGTGACCACAAAATGTATCTCAAAGAATAACACGGGATTTTAATAGGCAATATTAATTGTCCTAACCATAACTTTTGATCTTAAATGTTTAAAACAAAAGCCCGCTGCCTGTTTATACTGCTGGATGTTTTATGAAGGATCTCTTTTTGAAATTATGCAAAACACGAAGCTTTGTCATCTGCCTTGACACGGTACAGAAATGTCACTTTAATCCGTCGAGATTTTTTTTTTTTTTTGACGTTTCTCTCAACATTGCTCTGCCTTATTTAGAGCAGCAGCAGCGCTCTGCGCAGTTTCCTTTGACACTGATGGGTATTTCAAAACGCCGCATGGAAGGGAGGGAGGAAGAGAAAGGAATTTGCTGCCAGTCACCTCAGCAGTGCAGCTAACGCAAGCGATCGCTATTTGCTCAAAGTTTACATTTCCAATGAGCTTTGGATGTAAAGCTGCATTATCTTGACGCTGGCTCCGTGTTTGGGAACGTAGGGGGGAATCGGGGAGGACGATGATCGCCGCGTGCGGAAGCGTGCTCGAGTGTTCGTAGCGTTGCCATTTAAAGCCTATTTTGGTTTTCGGTGGAACTAGGAGCAGGAGACGCATCACCATCCCTCGGAGGCTTAATTTAGGCTTTATAGGAAAAGCATCAAATGGGGGCTCCCAGCAACGCCCTGAAATGTATTGCACATCCTAAGTATCTTCATTTTGAAGCGAGCCTTGTTTTTTTTCCCCTCCCGGGATTGCTCGTGTGTCTCTCTCCAGACAAAGCAAGGATGAGCCGCATTCTTAAAAATTATCTGCCTTACAGATCACATTCCCAGGCATGTCCCCGCGTTTTATTACCGCAGAAAACCCCTTAATGGTATCACAATTTTAGACTTGTTAAGTGGACACCTTCCTTGTATTTAACTGCAAACAAAGTGACTTCATTTAGGGGCAGGAGGAGCGAGAAAATGCTTTGGGATGATTAGAAACATAAGTTTCTATCTTCTGTCACCCGATCCTATCAATTATTCAAAACCTACTAAATTTAGATGTCTGTTCCTAAAACATTGTTTGCGCTCGTTCCCTGGAAAGATGGAGGCGGTTGATAATTTGGCTAAATTATGTGCTTGAGCCCAATCGTTACAAATGAAACAAATGCTTTCTGTGCCCATGTGAAGTCAAAGTCGGTGGTTTGGTTCTCCACTGCCAGAATTTCCCAGCTCCTTGTGTGAGCAATTGTGGCAAGGATGGGGCCCACGGATGTCAGCGTGGAACAGCTGCAGCAATGCCTTGCCACCAGGGTTTGCCCATTGCTAAAAGCAGTGAAGGGCCAACACGGCCCCAAGCAGTGGTTCCCTGGGCATGAAGCCCAGCAGAAGTGCTCGGTGCTGCCACAAGGCAAGCTGGGGAGATATGGGGTGGGCACTCCGGATTGGGTGGGCAGCCCGGCTCTGCCACACCTCACAGCACCTTGTTACTGCTGTGCCACCTCCTCTGCTGGAGGAGATGGTGGGCTGGGTCAGAAGCTGTGGGATATGGCACTGGAGGCATGAGAGCTGACAGCAGTGCTGCTGCCTGGTGTGGGAGAGAAACCAAGTGAAAAAAAATAACAGTAATAATAATAATAAGAAAGCCAGCAAAAAAATTAAAATCCACCCTGCAGAAATATCACCTAAGCATTTTTTCTTGAGATTCCTGGGACACGGGCAGCCTTCAGGGAAAAAAAAAAAAAAAAGAATACTTTCATATTTAGAAAGCCAGGCATTTGAGGGCAGCAGAAAGCAAATGGCACGAGCCCCGTCATCCCCCACGCTGTGGGAAAGGCACACGGGAACGATGCGGGTCCCTTCTTTACAGCCCAGCATAAAGGGAGGCGAGAGGGGAAGGAGGGGAAAAACACACACGCACAAAAACACAAAACAAAGGACGTGTAAGCGCTTTCATTTATTTTGATAATCCTCCTCCTGCTCCAGAGCGTTTTGCTGTCTTTGTCAAAGTGAATGACAACAATTTGGCCAACTCTCTCTGAGCCGCGCTCGGCAGTGACAGGCAAATTATCAGAGGCCCTGCACTCCTTATTATCGGAGGAGAAGTCATCAGGAGGACGTGCGGAGGATCCCTCTCCCCTGTCACTATTTGTCAGTGGGACAAGGGCCACTGCTATGGGTAGCTGACAGGTAATTTCAACAATAACAATTACTCCTATTACTGGTGTCATAAACAATTCGCCCAAGGCATGACAATAGCAAAGCTTTATAATTCAATGCCATATAAATAAATGCCAGCAGGTAACAAGTAATTTAGCTCCAATCAAGCCTCGGCCCCGGCATTAATATTGTTATTGCAAGAAGATGGAAAATTGAAAAAATTCAATATGTTAATGAATTAAGAGGGGGTCAAAGGCTAAAGGAGGGGAGGAGTGAGCCGGGAGGGAAAAACAAAAGCAAAAGCCACAAAAAG
The DNA here is from genome assembly GCA_023055505.1 of Callipepla californica brunnescens. Taxonomy (NCBI): domain Eukaryota; kingdom Metazoa; phylum Chordata; class Aves; order Galliformes; family Odontophoridae; genus Callipepla; species Callipepla californica. Next base: position 61,347,035 of record JALIRH010000003.1, read on the forward strand.
CCATCTCTGGGCCCAGCCCCACGCGTGTCACTGCATGCACCACAGCCATAAAGGCACAGGGCTGCTCCGATTGCTGCACTATAAACCGGGCCCTGGGTGACACGTCCTGCACGGCGCAGATTTAACAGAGGGGAAAGGTTTGTTTAAAGCACCACCACTTCAGGGCACGCTCTGTGGTTCCCTTTGATTTCATCTTTTTCAGCTGGCTCTGCTAAACCGCCGATCCTTATTTATCCGGAGGAAGGATTTCCCCATTCTCACCCTCAGTGCCCTGCCCAGCCCTCCCATGGAACCCACAGAGAGATGGGCCTGGGTTCGGTGCCTCGCTCAGCCCGCTCTGCAGGTTTACCACTTGTCCAGCCAAGACAATGCGACATCAGCCTGACAGCACTAAAAGAATTTGAAGAATCTCTAATTAGGAGAGCTGCGGAGCAATTAACGCATGTCAAATTTCACTTCATCAAGTGCCACTCTAATTTTCCCACTAAAAATTAATGGACTTCCGTGTGTGTGTGTGCGCGCGTGTGCGGGTGTGTGTCCCCTCAAGGCAATGTTGATTCAAATCTGCTCAAGATGCAGCGTTGCACAGCTAAGCATCTTCTTGATTACAACCCGCCACACTTCTAACTGCTTTCATTCTCACTGCCACAGATACTTTGTCAACAGTCAAATTACGCCACGCTGATAACAATGCATAATGGTCTTCCTCAAAGGAGGCTCCTGTCACGGAGCAGCCTTTCATAAAAATGTACCATTTTCTTCCCCGGGAAATATATCTGTCTGACAATGAAGTTTTTTGCGGTTTCGGCATTGGCTGCAGTGTAATCCTTTATTTCCCCCCCTCCCCTCTTTCTCTCTCTCTCCCCCCGGCTCCTGCTGTAATTTATTTATTTTTGAGCCCATCTGAAATCACGGCAGGGCACTGTTTGAAGAGCTATAGAGAACGGAAAATATTTATAGTCACTGTTTGTACTGCTTTTGCTGAACCACTTTGCTCCGAGACATTTTCAAGAGCAACGTGCTCTCTTCCAATACTGGCGACTTCTTTTTCTTTCTCTTCCCCCCCCATCCCTCCCCCCCCCACCCTGTTTCCCCCGCATTTAGGAAGGTGTGGGGGCAGGCTCCTGCCCTCCCATCTGGAGCACGAGTCCTGCTGACGTCAATGGGAGTTGTGCCCGCTGCTGTAAACATGTTGGGACATTCTCTTATTATGGATGGGGTTTGGGTTCTGTGCGGTGCCAGCGTCCTCCAGGGCACCCAGGACAAATCTCCTTTTTGTCAGAGCAGAGGGCGAGAGCCTGGCTGGGTCTGCCTCTGGGCTCCCTGCTCCTCACTTTTGCCAGGAGATAGATATCAGCAACTAGAAGAGGAGCTGATAAGAACAACATACCCTAAAGATGATCTTTTTCCCTTGAAGATTCAGATTATATTTCAATACATTTCTCTGCTCACAAACCTGACAAGCAAATACGGCTCTTCCTGCTGCAGGGCTGCTACAAGAGAACAAGCACCCCTGTGGTATTGCTAGGGCACGCACACCTTAGCGTGCAAAAAAGCAACACCACAAAATACATATTTCCTCTTATCCGAGCCACCTTTCCATTGCCAACTTCTTTCCTGCTGCTGACAAGCGATGCAAAAGCAGCAGGTAATGTTGCCCGCTCCACCCCATGCTCCCCTACACCCACCCCTTCCCTTCGGCCACTGCCATCCTGCAGTTATTAACCCTTCCCAGCACCTCTGGAAGTGGGGGATTCGGGGCTGCTCCCCTCTCTGCATTCCTGCTGAGGTGGAAGAGCAGCACCGGGGCTGCCTTTAACAAAGCCTGGCTGGGTCGGCACGCAGGGAGCACATAGGGACCGCAGCCCTAAAAATTGTAATGCTGCTTTTAAACAAAGCCGAGAGATGCACTTTGCCTCCAAACCCCCTTTTCAGGGTGGGGGGGGTTGGGTTGGGGGACTGAAAAAGACTGTCGTAAAAATAATAGGCAGGGCTGTAAATTAAAGAAAGAGGGAAAGAAAAATGGGATGGTACAACGCATCCTGCGGTAATCAATTTTACCTCCAATATCTGCTTTTGTTTTCAAAATGCTAAATAAACAATACATAATGCATCCCTCATCAGCCAAAACCATGAGGGCTCTGTGCTCAAATAACAGGAAACATATTCAATTTTCCTAACAGAAGACAGTTCATTAAGCTGTGCCACATCAAATAAAACTTTAATTTCTCCAGCATCGGAGTCGCAATGAAAGCAATTGAGGAAGATGAGCCATATGGTACTTCTATCAGCAAACACATATTGCTCATTCCCCCAAAGTTTTCTAATTCTGCTCCCCAGACCTGTGTAATATAGATAATGTGCTCTGAGCGCAGCAACCATGAGCTATCTGGTGTACACTTCTAATACTGTATTTAATGGGAAATAATGAATCATAAAAGCCTGCAGAAGACGGCTTTTGCTAACCTAAATCTCAGCTGTAATTTCATTGTTCTGTGCCTAAGATGCCGCTTGCCCTTTTCAAACAACAGCGGTTGAACATAATTATGCCGCCGCAAACCTGGGCTGCAAAAAGCGCGGCTCCCGGCCCTACCAACTTCCATTAACTCCTGAAGCTCCGCGCCGGGGCACCCAGGTGCGGCAGCCGGCTCCCAGGGGTCAGGGCAGAGCTTCGAACCGGTTCCTCTCTGATCTGGCCCCAAAATCTCCACAGGAGGAGGCTGTGAAAAATTATGAAATCTGCTTGACATCAGGAAATCCGACACTTGTCTTCTCTAACATCTCTAAATACCAAAGCCATATAGCATAGTAAGAAGTGGATTTTTTACATATATATATATGTACGTATATATATATATTTTTTTCTCTAAAAGGTAAGTCTATTTTTCTTCTAAAAATTGCGCTTGGTGCCTCGAGGAAAGGGCTGCCCAAACTTTACGGTGTTTGTGCTCCCTTTATAAATGCGTAACAACCTATGTAGTGGTGCTGTGAGGGTAGGGGCTGCGCGGCATCGCTGTGCTGCTGTGCTCTGCCTTTCTCTCTGCGTTTCAGTGAGTGGCAAGGGACAGGGCTTGTTTTCTGTAGGTGTCCATACGGGCGCATGTGGGGAGCCGTAAGGACAGAGGTGAGAATACGAAGGTGTTATTTGGGAGCGATGGACCGTGCTTGGAAAATGCCTTAAACTCATCTGAAGGCAGCCCCTCGCTCTCCGCCCCCCGCCACCCAATGCAGGGCTAATTTAAAACACGGTCTAGATATGCTACTTCTATATATTGAAAGCATGTTTTATCGGCCGCGTTTATTTTGGCGACGCAGGAATCCCAAACAATTAAACTGAAAACGAGAAGACTTCTAAAAGTTAGCGATCGCCTTTTTAAAAGCTTATTAAAATCAGCATGCTCAATGGCTGCCTCTGCGTTTGCTCGGAGGCTTGATTGCGCTCATTAACGCTGCCTGTTTCGGGTGCTGCTTTGGGAAGCCTCGAGCCTGCCTTTCCCCCTGGTCCCCCCCACCACCCATTGGCCCCCCAGTTCCCTCCATGAGCTCTGAAATTTCGGCGTGCCCAAGCCCCGCACAGAGCCCAACAGGTACCAGGATTGGCACCGGGAGCCCCCAGCCAACAGCACCGAGCAGCGATACCCCCAGCCGGCGGAAAAACAAAACAGCGCATTGATCATCGCCCCTGAATGCCTTAAAAACAAATGTTTAAACAGGTTTTTTTGAACCGGCGCAGAAAGCCTCTGCATGCTCCGCTGGGTTACAATAACAATGGTCTATTGCAATGTAAAACAAGCTGGAGGATAAAAAGGTGCTTTTTGTTACCATTTTATCAAAGCTGTTCATCTTCTAGCTGCAGGCAGCATTTTGCTGGAATTGCAGATATTTCTCTGTCCAGGCTCCTTTGTTTGTGCATCTCATTTGCATATATTTATCTCCAGCTGAGGGTGCTTTCAGCTCATTACGGCCTCCCCTCGCATTATTTCATAAGCCAGCTGCTGGGAGGGATTTCACCTGTGGTGACTGAGAAAAGAGGGGTGAAAAACCAAATTCTTCATAAAAAGGAAATCTTCTGACTTTCTTCCCCTATAAATGGGCACCATTTGTGTTAAACAGCCTCTTGTCATGATAGATGCCTCCTGGGGTCAGGGGGGAAAGTTGAGCTGAAGGTCAGCAGTAAAACAACAGACAAACCAGACGCCAAACTGGTTCCTGAGCTGTCGGTGGGAGCCGCGGTACAACCAGGTCTTGAACCTTTTTCAACCTCTAATAAAACAGGGGAAGAATCTGAAGTGGATCAACCAGGCCCCAGAGGAAGCCGCACGGAAAAACACAAATAATATCAATATCGCGCAGCCATGGGAAACAATGGGGCAGCGCTCGGCGTGACATGCACGCCGCTATTGTTTCAAGAGCTGGGGAATTAATTCCACTTATTTATTTAAGGCGTGTCAACTCGCTGCCTAAACCTGTTTCGGTGTCAAGATGAATAAAACTTTTATGGCTCATAAAATAGAGCCATTCATCTCAATGTTCTTTGTGGTGCCTGTTGTTTTTTTTTTTCTTCTCCCCCCGGCAGGCTGAGCCCGGCGGCTCGGCACTACCGCCTCGCTCGCACCAGCACCGCGCTGGGCTGGCACCTGGAGCAGGCAGGGTCCCCACGTTACTGCTGGGTCTCATTCTGCATGAGCAGGGATGTTGATGCACCATGCCCGTGCTCCGAGCTCTGCTGTTCCCTGGCACGTGGTGCAGCTCAAAAAGTAGTGATGGAAATGCGCGATCAGACAATGGCAACAGCGGCGTGGTCACATTCCTATTGCTTCCGCTGCTTTTCCGCTGCTTTTTCTTCAGGTTTGAAATGAGCAGCATTATGTGTACACAGGATGGGCATGGCGGGTGGCAATGGCCGGGTGAAACTCCTGTGGATGTGAACTCGTTGTCATGAGGCCCCCTCCCCTATCCTCGTCCTCAACCCCACAATGAATTCACATCACCTATGGAGCTTTGGACCAACAGGTAATAAACTCCAATAAAGCACGCTTTTTATCAGGGAGAAAAAAAAAATCCCATTAATTATAGTTCATGACTACCCTAAACCAAATGTTCAAATAGTAGTTGGAAATGATGCATAAAATCTCAGCATGTTCTGATAGGTTATAGAGTCGGTGGTTTATTGCAATGTAAAACAAGCCACAGGAAGAGAGGGTGGTTTTGTTTACCATTTTCATCAAAGCTGTTCATCATGTTGATATACTTATGCTATGTTGTGACCCCTACGTATGTTGTGTTTCATTTGTTTATTTTCCAGGTTGTTGCCACTTTTGCTGCTTTTCACGTCAGAGATGTTGGGTAACGTGGGGCCCTTTGAAATACGTCTCATCTGCACTGAACTTCTCCCTTGCAAACCGTGGATGTAAGAAATATTTATTATGGCTGAGCGAGGCTTTCCTTTTCCTTAATCTGAGGCAATTAGTACCTGAATAAACACAGACCAAGCAATCCACCTCCTAGCAGCATAATTGCACTTTAGAGGAGTTCCTCGGCTCCGCCCAAGGAAGCACAGCTCCCACCGAAGCACTTGGAGCTCACTTTCACCCTGCACAGCTGCCTGTAAACCCTCCAGTTCTAATGGAAAACCCTTCGAGCCCCCCCAGCTCCTTGCTCCTCAAACCCCAGCCAGGCCCAGCCCTCTCCCCCCGAAATCTTTCACCCCGCTTCTCATTTTTCTTGGGCTCTAATCTAATCACTAATTCCTTCGCTTGGCCAAATAGTTAAAAATGTTAAGTGCTGGCAGTTCCTTCTGCCTCCCCCCCGTATCTGTCTCTGTTTATGGAACAGGCCCTGGTTTCCTCCTTCTCTTGTTCAGCTGTAGGTCTTCAGGTCGGGAGACTGTAAATACACACAGTGCTGCCCCGACCCATAAATCTGAGCAAAGGGCAGCCCTATATATTCAGATAAGCCACGCAGAGAGGGGGAAAGGAAAAAAAAAGGGGGGGGGAGAAATGAGGAGTAAAACAGAGTGAGGCAAAGGCAAGGTGGCAGCTCCATGACCATGCCAGCAAGGCACACTGGATGCCCATGGCCGCCCCCTGTGCACAAATCATCACAAAATTCATCTGGTTCCCTTTGGGCGACGAAATGAAACCCCAAATCTCTGTGGCTTACTGACACACTTTTCTCTCCCCCAGCCCCAACCCTTTGTTGGTCGATTCCTCCTCCTCCCCCCCCATTTTATTTCCAGCACCTCTGAAGCTTTCAAGGGAACAGTCCCCCTGTTATTGCTTCTCAGCTCCAAGGTCTTAGAATAAATAACATTGTTATTACTCACTTCACCAATTTCCAAGAAGAAATATTGCCGCAGCAAATGCGAGCAGCACTAATATTTGCAAAGTGATAAATGGATTGCTACATACCTTCCCGTCTGTGTGGCCTCCAGCCATCCCCGGGCCAGCTCCATCTCCTCGGGCGCCTTTGAACTGAGGGGGCTCCAGGCACGGTGCCTTGCACGGATCCCCTCCCTCGCCCTCCGATGGGGAGAGGAGCTCAGACCCGGAGTTGGGTGCCGGGGAGATGGCTGCCCTGCCCTCACATACCTGCAAATCACATATAGATAGTTTAAGCAACGGTTTTACCTACTTCTCGGATGTGGTGTGGACTCGTTGATTGCACTGAAAACAAAATCTCCAAATTCAATTACTCCTGGGACATGAGTCATGCTGAAAAACACTTAAAATGTCTGGTAATTAAAAACAAAGCACAACCTCTTGCTTCACCCCACAGTGGCTGCTTCAGCAAAGCAAGCTAGACTGCCACCAACAATGGGCCACCGAAACCCTGCTTTTCTCTGCTCTGAAGAGCCCATGCTGGCTGCCAAGCCCTTCCTGGCTCCTTGCATCCCAGTGACGTGTCCTCAACCGAGTCCATTGCAATTCCAGGCTGTGCTTTGATGAGTATGGTTATTCTGTTGTTCGGCTACTTGATTGCTTGGTTTGAGCAATTTGGCTGTGGCAAGTGGCTTTACCCGAGCTCGCCCAGGCACCAGAGGTGGTGTAAAGATGGATTTTATTGTGCAGAGCAAAATGCAGCTGCTCTGGAGCATCGTCCCAGTGTCCTTGTGATTGTGCCACATCCTCTGTGCAGCAGGGGAAGCACCAGGAGCTCTTCCCAGGCATTTCTCCGCAAGCAGACCCAGGAATTGGCTCAGCCCAAGCTTTCCTTCTGCAGGGGCTGGCAGGAGCCTTAGGGAACAGCCATCAACAAGAAGAGGTTGCGTGAACAAGGCAAAAGCATTCTATGGCTTCTATATGGGGTGAAGGGTGCACACAAAGGTGACTGAGATCTGGGTGAAGGTGCAGGCACAGTGTGGCTGTGCTGGTCTGTGGACAAGTCTGTGCCTGAGGGGATGGAGAAGGTGACAGACCAAAAACCTGGGCTATATATCTGTGTATAAATACATAGAAAGGTATATTATTCTTGCTTTTCTTTTTTTTTTTTTTCCCCTAAGAAGTAACCCTTATCTGTAACATGGAGAGCGAACTTAAGAACTGCTGAAAAAAAAAAAATCACCCAGAAATTGTGGGCAGAGGTACAAAAGGGTCAAGCAGGAGACAATAAAAATCTGTCTGGCAGTTTTCCTCTTAACTGAGGTAAATACCATATTTTCTTTGTTGTTGTTGTTTTTAAGATAAGACAAATCGAAATGAAGGCCATGAAATACAGATAAGGAGAGAAAGTCCTTCGGGATGGGCTTGTAAAAGCTCATGCAAAGTACATGCAGTCGGAGAGTAGTAATAAAAAGCGATGGTTCGTATTGGTTTCCAATCAAAGGCTTAATACACCAACCATCCATAATGCTCATAAATGTATACGTCTGTGTGCACTGCTACACAGGCATGCAGCTATAGATACATGGACATGAGTGCATATATACATGCATACATGCATATTGTGTAAATGCATGCATGCGTGTACGTGCACACACACACATGTGGTTATATATACAACAGTGCTTACTGACAGATGAATAAGTGCATGCATTAATATGCACAGGTACACATACATGTAAGCAAAACCATGCACTCACATGCACGCCCCCCCCTCCCCCCCACCCCAAAATACACAGCTTGCCACCAATGAAAAAGAACAAGGGCTGCAAAATTATCTCAGGTGAAAAATGATGAAAGGAAGTGTCAGGGTGAGAGCTGCAGCAGTATCACTTTAGGGAGCCATCCCACTGCTTGCAAGCAGAAATCACAGAGCACTTACCAGCACCTTTCCCAGCCTAGAAGGAGGCAGGGAACGGCTCGAGACTGCGATTTTGGGGCAATTTGTGCCAATTCCTGCTGCCCCACCAAGCAGGAAGCCCTGGGAGACCAGCCTCAGCCAGGAGCAGGAAACACACAGGTAAGAAAAGTCAAAATAATTGAATATATACGCCTATGTGCACGTGCATTTCTGTAAACATGCTCTGAAAGGGGGGGGGGGGGAAATCATGTCTTCATTTTTTATTATTTCTTTTCCTCAAAACTTTTTAAATAAATAAATAAATAAATAAAAGTCGGTTCTTATTTTATCCAGACCAGTTCATAAATCCCAGGTCATAAATCTACGTGATATCCCGGGCTGCTGGATTTTGCATTTGGAGCTCTGAAAGACTGATAGCTGGAAGATTTATAAGATCCCAGGTAGCTGGCGTGCTCCCACTAGCCCCACTGCTGAGGGTCTGCGCACCCTGGGACACTGGGGGACGTGTATGGGGACATTGTGCAGGGGTGGCTGCCTCCAGGATCCTGGTTCTGGTTGCAATGAATGTGTGGGGAAGGATACAACCTGGTCATTCGGGGTGGTCAGGGGCATGTAGGGGCTTTTCCCTGTTGTGAGATGTGGGCACTGGGAGCGCAGAGCTTGCTGCCACCTCCTTCAGAGGCTGCATTAGAGGGGAATGGGACTGCCCCTCTGACTAGGAAATGGAAATGGAGATAACTTGGTTGCAGTTTGTGCAGCAAACAATGCAGCTGGCAAAGCAGCACGTTTGCATTCCATATAGAGTACAGAAGGTTTCTTCTTTTTACTTTTTAATTTTTTGTAGGTTCAGTGGGGACTGCATGTGAGCTCACGTCACTAGGACAAAAGTTGTCCCTGAAAGAGACCCTCTGAAGAGTGATTTGTCCTATCTGTCTGCATCCATAGGATGCTATAAGGACCCCTACAGCCTTCCCTCTGTTTACTTCTATTTGTTTTCCTTTGTGACCTTATTCAAGCCTAGCAATTTTCTCCAGACTTTCACTGACAGACATATCTGTTGTTTTAATAGATATATATAAGAGAACCACTCCTGCAGTGGCAGTAGTTCCTCTGTAGCCTTAAAAGACTATTAACTACCATCTTTGCCACCGAGAACAGACCATGGCATTTACATGAGAGCCACAGCAAACCCACAGAAGGATAAGGTCTGGTTTATTCCCCAAATCCCACCTATTTCAAAGCCTGGGAGTGGTTCTCATGAGACAGCATCACCAATAGCAGTGCCCATGATCCATCTGCTCTGGTTTGGGGAGCTTTGCTGTTCCAAGCATATTCAAGCCACCGACTATTAGCACCGGTTATGTGAAGTTTTGCAGTTTTAAAAGGGCAACTCATCCTGAAGTTTCCTTTTTTCTTTTGAAAGCATCCACATGAGCTCCTTTTTTTCCCCTCTGTTTCTTCTAATTCTGTTACTATCTCACTAATTACAAATGCTGTACAAGAACTGGTATTGAGCTATAGAAACGAAAGGTCAATACAAGAACAACACTTCATTTGTAAATAATATGGCTCTGCAATCAATTATCTCATTTTCACAGAAGACATATTAATCTAGGAGCAAAGGATGGAGACATTTGGAGGATGTGCAGAGGGGATCTTTAAATGTTAAATGTTCTTTAGCATGTGCTAAATAAAGGCTTCAGCAGAGCAAAAATGTAGCGCATAGCACTGACACTCCAGGGAGATTCTTTAGGTCAAGTGATTTGTACCTTCAAAATAGTTCTCCATTGCACAGTAAAGCCTCTGCCACTGGTGGGCTGATGTTATTTAGGATGATAGCTGCAGCAGAGAAAATACTGCAAAAAGAAAAAAAAGGTCACCAGTGAAAAAGGTGCATGTTTGGATAGGTGAATCCAGCCCTCCTGGCACTGGTTGCAGTTGGCCAGTACAGGGGGTTTGCAGAAAGCTCCTCTCAGTAAAAGAGCCCATGCAGGATCATTGCCTCTTCCATGGGTCACAGCAGGAATCCATGTCTTGATTCAGAGATAGGCTTGTGGGCCCCACAACCATAACCATCACTAGAGGAAACTGTAAGAAAATACATTCCTTGACCTGAAACCAGCTCAGGATTTCCTCATTCTCCCATCAGATGGCCTGGAAAAGCTACTGGAGGCTTCTTCCCGAGAGGAACACCAGGAACAGGGAGGATGTGTGCAATGCCTGCCTGTTTTTGCCTTTCTGCTTTGGACTCACTGTACATCCATACCATGGAAACAACATAGGATGGGAAAAAAAATAAATAAATCACAACCAAACAAAAATCCCCTGGGAGTGATTCCCAAGGTAGAGCAGGTTTGCTCACCCTGGTGGGTCCTTCCAAGTACTCCGCAAGCTCTGTGCCAAAATAAATGTTACTTCACCATCAAGCAGGCAGAAGAATGAAAATCTGGATATGTGTGAGTGAGAAAAAAAGAGCCCAAACAGGAAAGCCTTTTTCTTCTGGTTTTAAAGTCCTGGATGATCAAGGCTGTTCTGCTCGTTCTGATGTAGGCAGTTTGTAGATACCCAAATACGCACCCGGCCGTGGAAAGTGCTCCCCCTTTGATTCCAGCCAAATCCTTTCTAATTCTCTTTAAATGTTCCAGGGCTTTTTGAAATTGCTATCAATGCCAACCAAATGCCTTAGATCTTTCACTCTCTCTCTTTTTTCTTCTTCTTCTTTTTTTTTTTTTTTGCCTGTCTTTAAATACTCGCCTTATTTTTATGCAGCCCTGTTACCACTGTACATGGAAAAAGAATCTAGAAAGAGATCTGGTTTGCTTTAGCCTTTAAAGTGTATAGAGTTAGACACTTTAACCTTCTTTGTATTTACTTAGTTGCTTTAATATGATTCCTGTAACCCCTATAGTTCTTTTCTTTCCATACAACTTATTAAATATTTATAATACAGTAGCCCATACACATCAGACAGGTCAGGTTTTTATTACATTGTGCTTGCCATAGCGATCCAGTAAATCATAACTCACATTCCCCCTAAAAGTTAAAACTTAGGAATGCTCAGGTGAGCTCGGGCTGAGTTTGAGAGGGTCCAGCTTGAAAATGAGCCAAGCTGGTTAGATGGACTAGCTGAACCAGGAAATAATAGAACGCTGAAGGCAATAGATCTTCCTGTTGTGTTCCTTGGCTGAGTACGTCTGTCCATCGAAGCCTTTGCCATTGCTGTCACAGTGTGCTAGGGGCAGGCAGGGCAACTCATGGGGAAACCACTGCCCTCACCCTGGTACCCACACCAGTTTTCTTCTGTCCTGGAAGCTTTCACAGAAAAATTGCATACATACTTCATTTCAGCACAGAAGTTTTGCTTCATTTCATTGAACCAAAATATTTTAAATATTTGATCTTTTTTTTCTTCTTTGTTCTTGCTCTCCATGCCCCTTGGAGTGCTAGAATGAAAGACACTCATATTTGGAGCTTTCGTGTCTTCTTTTAAACTCCTGCTCCCCCTCCCTTCCCTAACTCCCGTAGCTCTGCCCTGCCTTTCCCACTCTGGAAAAAATGAAACTCTGTAATTGCCTCTCTGTGCGCTTACAAAAATAAAACCAAGACTAATTGAAAAAGATGGTGAGACATTTTATTTGGTTGGGAGGGTGGAAGATTTCTTCTTTTTCCCCTCTGGATTGGCAGTGGGGTTTTGGCCATTTCGGCATCCCCATTTAGTTCTGAGCTGAAGATGGTATTTAGGCAGTCTGGGCTGCCTGGCTGGGACGTGCCTGCTTGAACTTCACGCTTTGGGCTGCAAAGCCTCAGGGCTCTGTGGCTCCGGGCTCCCAAGGTCTGGGGCTGGCAGAGAAGCCCACGTGGCAGTGACACCAGTGTGGGGCAGGTGACACTACAGTGCCACGTCTCCAGTATCTCTGCCTTCAGCACTGTCACCGCTCAGTCCTGCAGAGCGTGAGGACCATGACTATCCCCAGCCTTGGCTGCAGCAGCCCACAGGGCAGCACACAAAGGGCAAACTCAACCCGTGCTGCCTGTGGGCTCAACGTCTCTTTATTTTTCCTGGCCCAATCTCCCCTCACTTTCACGTTCTTAGTGCATTTTCCCTTTCTATCTTAAATATGAAAGAAAAGATAATGAGGGAAGCAATGCAAGCAATGTATCACTCCTTTAAAAATTATCAGGCTGAAGTTGAAAAAACAAACAAATAAAGCCTTTTTTTTCACTACTGGAAGGGGATTTCTACAACCCAAAACACAAAGCTAATGCTTGCAGTACTGTGGCTCCAGTCTTTCTTTTTTTTTAAACATACGATAGTCAAAAGATGTGATTTTTGCAAGCTAATAGGAAGAAAAAGCCTGAACACACCCTGGGAACATGTTTAAGAAGTTGATTTATGCTTCATGCTGAGCCTTACACCTGCAGTTCAAGCAAAACTCAACTTTGCCGCCCCACAGAGTCTAGTTTATTAGGTATCAAGGAGTCACAAGAAGCCGTGTAATTAAAACTGTAATTAACTGGAAAAGGAAAATGCCACCTGAGTTTTGAGAGGCTGTCAATTTTATTTCCATTACAGCTCTCCTTCTGGTCCTTTTGTCTGTAGGGTGTTTTTTTTATACTCTGGATAAGGAAAACTTTGTTTTTCTTTTTATTAACTAAAGAAGTCACAGAATTCTCATACGTCTTTGATCTCCAGGAGAAAAAAAAGAAATCACCCACTTGGTTGTGAGCTGGGATGTGTTGTTGTCTCACTGTGTTTGGCAACAGGTGTCAAGCAAGGAAAGAACCCCAAAGTGTCCTCCCAGGGAAAAGCCACTCCGGCTCAGAGCAGCTTCATCAAAACGTGATCCTCTGTGAGCAGCAGGTCCCCATACAAGCAGTGCAAGGTGCTGTGGTAACGAGGCAATCATTTAATGAGGTTTAAAGAAGCAAAGGATTGGGTAAACTTGGCGTGAGTAAGACTTAGCAAAATGTGGGATGCCATTAACAAGTAATTACCTAAAAGGGTAAAGTGACGGGAACAAAGATAGGATCTATGTTAGAGGTCGTTACAAGGGAGATTTATGAATATATATAAATTTTGGTGGATGAGATGTTTGACTTAGAACAGATTAAGAAGGAGGGGTTGACGTACCCCCTTCTCCATTTAACAAGTGACAAAACCCCATCAGGAAGTATCAACCCTGATAAGTTAGCATAAAAGGCGATTTTCCTCCAGTGCTATTTCAGCGTGCTCAGTTTTTCTGCTCTTTTTCCCCCCACCCTTAACCAATTGCTGTCCCTCCCTTCCCAAAGCAACCTCAGCTTGCATCGCAGAGGGCTTGGGACCCTCCAAGTCAGGAGGCAGATCCCCACCAGGGCTAATTTGGGGAAGTGAGCCGGAGGTACCCGCAGCAGATGACACGCAGGGCTCAGCTTCTTATTCAGCTCCAAGTCAGCAGGGGCACCCCCTGACCATCTGTGGTCTATAAATTACAGTAACACCGGCACACACTGCTTGTAAATCACCAACGAACAGGCTTTACCTTATGACACACTACATGAACCCTGTTGGATATTCCAATAAACTCCCATAAACCATCTGATATAAACTCTGGATTATGTTTCTTTGGGGGTAGGAGAAAAACCTGGAATTTTCTCCGCTTGCATGAACTTCTCATGCGTGAAACGAAGATGTGCCCTAAGGTACATTTTTTTTTTTACATATCACAATTTCTAATGAAAGAGATATTTTCCCCCACTGTCATTATTATCAAATACATTTCACTCTCCAAGAGTGCATCATTCGTGAGCTAAATGGGATCATTGCTCTTCTGATTAAAAAGAATATATATATATAAATATATAAATATACATATATGTACATACATACATACATACAACTTCACTTCCCAATTGCAACTTAAAACTTGTCCATGTGGCATGTCCTCCATCCTAGAGGCACTGAGCACAGGTTAAAAATGGGGTGGTTCACCAATGTCCTTTGCTTTTGGAGCAGCAGGAAGGCCCTGAATCCAGCCTGCCATCTGGGGAAGCAGCTGGGAGGGGAAAAGCAGCTGGAAAATAAGTTAATCTTGATAGCAATGTTATTTTATTTGGGTTTCTTAGGGCTATAGGGACTGGCAGTGCCCAAATAAGCCTGCAAAATCATTGGCCCCTTGCAATAATCTGGAAAGGTGTCCCCATCCTATGGAGAAAGTGAAGTAAGGCAAGGTGGTGTGGCCTCCTGTGATGCAGGTGGTTGTGGTGTGGCTTCAGCAGACACTAGAGACTCCACATCTGCAAGAGCAGTGCATGGAAATCAATGTCCCTTTGCTGGCAGTGAACATCCAATAATTAATACTCAAGGATATTGCTCTTTGTAAGTCAGAGCACTATATCTAAGATTCAACCAACACTGATACTTGATTACATACCGGATACATGCCAGAAAGCAACTACTTTAAGTACAAAAATGAAAAAGATGTCAAAGCAGTGAGGCTATGCTCTGGAGAAGCAAGGAGCAGTCCATTACACAATCCTAGGAAGGATGCACCTGACTGAAATACCTGGAATATTTTCAGGAGCAATTCGTTCCTCACCAGAAAAGCACATTCACATCTAGGTTGAGTCTGTCTGAGTAAGTTAGTATCAGAAAAAGAAAGCTGTGAAAGAATGAAGCGGATTTGTAAAAATCTTACCTCACATTTTCCTGGGGAATTGTAAAATAAAAATAGCAGAAACAAGCAACGAAGAAAAAAAAAAAAAAAAAAAAAAAAAAAGAAATTAAAAAAGGGCATAGCTTTAAATCTAAATACAGCCATCCCTCTTCAACTCCAGCGAGTGCCCTGTCATTTCTGGGCAGGGACATGCTGGCTCACAAGCATTATAAGCTGGAGGCAGAGCACACGGAGCATTGTTACAACAAACCCAGGCCCCACTTTCCCAGCTCAGAGCTACAGAGCAGGCCTGGGCCTCATTGCACTGAGGCTCTTCTTACCTCTGCCCTTCACCTCGGGTCCCATACCTCCCCTCGACCCACTCGCTGCTCCCCCTGGACCCTCTCCATCTGTCCCCTTGCGCACAGCCCAGCAAGAACAAGAAGTGATAGTGCTATTTCTGGTTTTTAACAAGATTTGGATAGCATTCAAATGCCTGACTAAGTGGTTGGAAACAAGGAAGCAGAATGATGTTTTGGCATCCCGCGATGTGTGCATGAAGAGCATAGACACAAACACATTGAGCACACATACTGTAAAATAAGATTACAAGGAGAGTACGACTAATAAAAGCCTATTAAGACATCATGGATACTCTCACTGCTCGTATGTATGCCCACATATTAAAATAACAAATATTCCACATACAATTTGAACATGACACGTTGCAGATATAACTTTCAGCAACCTTTATATGCATGATGCCATCCTATAATTAACGTAGCCTGCCCTGAATTTTGAGGCATTTACTAATACTGGCAGAAAACATTTGCAAATAACTTCAGGAAGTTTGTGACATACCTCATACCTCCAGGGATTTCATTCATTTTTCCTTTCTGTTTTTTTTCTTCCTCCAGTTACCACCATTAAGTTCCTTGAGGGCCCTTAGTGCTCTGAGCTAGAGGGCAGTCACAAATGCTGCTGGAACATCTCAATAGAAAGTTTTAAGAAAGTGTAAACGTGAAGAAAGAGCCCTGTTATGTTTTTATTTATTTCATTTGCTTTCACAAGCCTCAAGGGGGGCTGCATCTGCCAAATCAGACCATAGGCAAAGCAAGCTGCAAGAGGTTTGCCCATACAGTCAAGGAAGAAAATGCAGCAAACCCATTGGGCCACTGCCTAGGCAGGAGGCAGGCTGCAATGCACGTATCACACAGCCCAGGTGATGCATCTGTGGAGAGCTTTTATTAGGGCCAGCTGATAGAGTAGCGAAAATAAGCATGGAGACAGCCCCTTCCCAGAGGAATGGAGGTGCTCACACCTCCAGATTGGTGCAGGATCTTTTGGTGGTCAATGAGCAGCAGCGGAATCCCAGCGGTGTGGTTCACACGCTTTGCTTTCTACAGTAATCACAGTTAAGAAACTTGGCTGTGACCGTGCATATTTAAAAATGTATGCACTTGGAAATAACTAATGACAACGCTTCCACTGAAAGCAAGAGCTGCATCTGAACTGCAGAGCCCACCAGCTCCTCCTGACTCCCAGAACTGGCTTTGCAGCCAACAAAGACCTCAGTAAGGTGACTTCTAATGAGGGCAAGAACTACTTCACTGCTTCACTACCAATAGGTTTCCAGAACCGAGGTGTGAGCAGGGCCAGCACCTGCAGCACCCACAGCATCTGATGGCAGCTCAGTTAGGCACTACGGGGCTGTATTTGTTTGGGCTGGAATTGGAGGTAATGATCCCACACACACCTCAAGTGATTGCCCACTTGAACAAAGAGAAAAGACAGTGACACCTGAAAAAGTATCCCAAATTGTGC
Source organism: Callipepla californica brunnescens (assembly GCA_023055505.1). NCBI lineage: Eukaryota > Metazoa > Chordata > Aves > Galliformes > Odontophoridae > Callipepla > Callipepla californica. Next base: position 61,363,735 of record JALIRH010000003.1, read on the forward strand.
TTCTAATCTGTATCTTCTGTCATCTTGGATGCGTGGAGTCTATTCAAACACAAGAAACAGGAGCTGCCCATGAAATACTGCAGTTGCTCAGAGGAGGTGCTTTGGCCATCCCCCCTGCCCTCTGTATCCTTCCCAGACGTTTCTTGTATGAAACAAGGAATGTTTCCTCACGCTCTGCTTACACTGTTAAAAATTTCCAATACAGCCATATCCCAAACTCAGTGTCCAAAAGCCATTGCTCCAGTCAACTTGTTTCAGTGCCTGACCACCCTTTTTAGGTTTTAAGTTATAACACATCACAACTAGTACAAAATCACAGTCACGGGTCAATATATCCCTCTCCTCAACTGAAAATCAACCAGAATGGAAGGAAGTGTGTGTGTGGGGGGAAAATTTAGCTTTCCACTTTCTCTTGCTGTTTTACCTGCTCTTGTTTTCAGTGAATATCTCTTGCTGGGTTTACAGAATGGTGAAAAATAATCAGGGTATACTAAACTGCTCCTGAGGATTGTTTGTGTGCCCACCTTCAGCATGGTGAGCTGGGTCATGAAAGAAAGCTGCCACTCAAGGTGCTCCACCAAAAGTGAGTAGGACTCACTTGTCTTCCCTTCCTACCGCATTTCCATTAAAGATGTCAGGGCTGTTCTGTTCCATTTCTCCTCCAGAAACACGGAAAAAAACCGATCTCACTGCAGGGAAGAGAACAAAAGCAGATTAAAAATCTGGAAATAGCAATTTGTGCTGCATAGAAAGTTACCATTTTCCCATTGGGGTGGTCCTTCCTCCATTCCAGCTTTTCTCCAAACTTGATCCTGTGTCAGAGCCCCAGAAAACCTTGGGAAGGGCCTGAGGAGCCTCTCATGCTGACAACCAGGGAATGACACTGTCAGCTGTGAGGAAGAATTTGAGGTTGGCTGTTGGAGTACTCTGAGCTCAGGAGGGGTTTGGAGGAATGCAAGCTGGGGTTACATAAAACACTGACTCATGCTGAGACATCACGAGTTTTGAAAGCTTCATCTGAGGGATGAATGAAACCTCAGGCTGCGCATCGCTTATAAGCCAACAGGAACCAGGGATGTGCGGGACCTATGAGAGTCAGGCCCCAGTGCAGGCTGTTTTTGAAGTCCTGCCACCACTCCCTGAAGGAAATGAGAGCCATACACATCTACCAGGGGGTGAAATCTGGCCCTTTGTTACTCCAGGAAACATTGCCACAGTCGTTACGGCTTTACCCATTGGAGAGGACTGCCTAAGCTGGAGTAAATATAAGTGCAGTTATCCCTTTTTTTTTTTTTGGGGGGGGGGGGGGGGGGGGGGGCTACTGTGTACAGTATTGAAAAGTATGTCAGACAGATGCTAAAAAGTTGTGCCTTTTGTTGGGATGTTTGAGCATGCAAATGTTTGTGGTTTCATGGACTTGGTAAAAACGTTTGTGGTTCTCCATGGGTAGACGTGGTGCACAGCTCTGCAACTGCAGATGCAGCTCCTTCTGATGAGTCAGGAGCTCCAAAATCACCCCACTGTACAGGTACAGGTCACTTGCATGCAAGACTGTGTGCAAGAAGCAAAAGGAGTGCAATGCTGAGGACTTCCTGCCCTGCATCAGAAACGTGGACCAAAAAACCATTTGCACTTTGATATTCAAATACAACCTCCAAACTCCATGCTCAGAGACATATGCAAGCCAGTAAAATTTCTGGTTCCTTTACAATTCCCTTTCCCTCCTCTTACTTACAGTAGGTACTCACAAAATAATAATAAGAAAATCAGTTCAATTATTATGCTTAAATAAAGATATGCCTGCCTAACAGTGTTTGTCCAAATTTGAAAAAGGCTGCCTGCTTCCAAGCTTCCTCTTTCCTCTCACTTGCAGTCTCTCTCGTGGAAGGGTGAAAAGGTGCAGATTGGGCTGTTAGTTTCTCAGTCAGTTCACTATGTAATATGGCATCAGGAAAAGAAGCACCTGAACAAGGGTGAGAAACATCAACACAGGCAAAACCCATCACATCTGGGCTGCAGAGCCACATGAGGCTAGAAGAAAAGGGAGTTAATGGGCAGCAAAGCATTGGTAAACTGTGTGTCTTTTCACACGTACAGTGGGATAAAATAAATAGGGACTGGTGCTGGGCTTGGAGTTTGTATTATGCAAGGCACTGGATGTGCACATACACCTGAGTTTCTGGTGTCAAAAAGAAGTACTAACACTATTAAATATATGCACACCAATTCATATTTATGTGTATATATACACACACACACACTAATTTAATAAATACATACCCATTTTGGTTTGCAAAGCTTGCTTCAACAAAGTCCCAGCTAATCTTTAAGCCTCCACATCTCAACTGTTAACAATTTAATCACCTTATAAACTTCTGTGGTGACTAATGGCATTTGGCACACGGTGCTGAAAAAGTTGTTTTAGCAACAGCAGCATGCAAAGCAGAGGCACTATTTGAGAGGCTCAGAGTCCTTACAGCCGTTCCTTCCTCTTTGGGCTATCGGCATTCCTGAGCACTCACGATGCAGCTGCTCATGGCAGCACCACTGCTGGACAGCCCACATATGGTTGTGTGTGTGGAACAATAGCAACTTGCTGTTGTTATTGCTATATGCATCACCATATGTGTTTATTAGAAACAGCAATAAAAGGATGACAGGCTCCTTCAGCTATCCCGGCTGCTCGGGGAGGAGAAAAGCGAGGGAGTCGATAGGATAAAGGGAGAGGGCTGAGTGCCCTCCTCCAGTTTTGGGAAGCTGGCGGTGAGGCAGCACGGTCTCACTTCTTGAAGAGCAGGCCTACCTGCCCATAATATTGCCAACTGAACACTGCCCTATAAATGGACATCAAGCAGAAGTCAGCACTCACTCACTCTTGAGCAAGAACTGTTGGAAACTCAGAAGAACCGAACCCTGATGATTTGGCCACTAAAATCCTGCTAGATTTACCTCTGTCCAGCCTGCCCTGAGCTGTGCAGGAGGAATCTCCCAGCATTTGAAGGGCTTTGGATGAGGACCATGTTTCATATGCACATCCATCATGAAAACAGCCAACCAATTGGCACATATGGGATTGCCTCCACTGTTGGTGCACCCTGAAATAACTCCTACTGTGGAGAAACACAGGCTAGGAAACATGCTTGCTACCACAGTAGGAGTAGCACTGAGGAAAGAGAACAGGTACTCAAAGTGAGAAGAGAAGACTGAGACAGCTGAACTGAATGCATGAGCCTTTGCGATTCTTCATCATCTCCCTCAGCTTCTACAGTTCACTGTATTTTAGCATAAAGGGAAAAACAAACAGACAAACTCTATCTCTGGCAGCAAAACCAGGAGTTAGAAATGTAATGGACCTTGTGATACTGTAGAACAATGGAAACTGCAGCAAAAACAACATAGCAGCAAAGTCCTAGGATGCAGAAAGCAATGGTACATTGAAACACAGCAGCTGTACGCCCAAAAATAAAGGGGAGAAGAAGAAGAAGAAAAATAAAATAAAATAAAATCTGCTTACCCTTAGAAGACCTCACACAGACAGGAATCTCCAGCAAGACACCCTGTTCACCACTCTCAACCCTTAAATGAGACCTGGGAAGGGGTGTATCCTGGCTTCGTCCCTTCTGCTCACTCAGGTACATTGCCTGCACCTGAGCTCCCCTGAGTTGGCCCTGCCTTCCCACCAGGTGCTCACTCACTGGTTCAAACCCTGGCTTAGCATTTCTGCTACATATCTAAATATGTAATACAATGCAGTTTTGATACCGTTGATTGTTACAAGTTGTCTTCAGGCATATGGAAACCATTGGGATTTAGTACTTATCTCTAAAGGCAGAAGTGAGCTGCTGCATACAAGATCTGCACATTTTTTCATGTTTAAATCTTAATTCTATTTTTTTACAATAAGTGAAGCTTCCATCTCGCTGTCTTCTTGTGACCAAAATAAGAAAGTTTAGCCACTGTAAAAAATAAAATAAAAATTAGTTCGCAGTGATGAGTTTCATCATTTTTACTGCAACTTTCCAGCTGTGGTATGAATGAAATTTCCACCCTTCGCTTCTCTTTCACTTCCTACCCATAAAATTAAAAAGCAATGTTTTACATCCTTGAAAAATTCCCAAAGCAGGATTTTCCAGTGCAACTCCCAAAGCTTGCTTTTTCTTTTTTTGCTTCACTCCATTCTGAAACAACAGTGTAAAAATGCTGTTACCTCTGATTAAGTTGCTCATAGAATAAGTTGTGTAGTTACTTCAAAGCTTTATCACATGGCCAGTGCCCCAGCAAAGTCCTTTATTTTTCCTGCTGCAACCTCCTTCTGCACACAAACTTTTCACAGGGTGTTGTTTTCTCAATGCAAAAATACAAACCTCTTTTTTATGGAATGAATCCATCCACAAATCAGCTTGCAGAAATTTGTGCATCGGTTTCGCACTGGTTGATAACTCAGTCTTGAGTGAAACTTTGCCTTATTTTATCAGAAGCTGTGTTCCAACAAACATCTTTAATTCCGCTTCCTTTCAGTTACTGTCTCCTGGAATATCATTTTGAGGATTAAAAATATCCCATCTATATCTCTTAAAAGGCAAGGGTAGGTCAGGCATTACAGTTACTTTTTAATTTCAAACAACTACCCTGAATCCGTTTTGCTCATTTATTAACAGCAATTGCTATCTTACACACACAAAAGATCATCAGAGCTTTGCTACTGAGTGAAATAAAAGCAGGATGAGACCATATGGTTCTTGTTAAATGAGCCTCATCTTCCTATTGTTAATGCTTATCTCCAAAATAAAGTATTTCTGCAGAAAGCATATTCCCATAGTATGTTCTCTTTCCAATGACCAGCTGGTTGCCAGTTTGTTATTTGCACTGCAGCAGACCACTTTCATCTATTTCTATTCCAGTCCAAGAACACCATTTGTACATTGTCCAACTTGGAAATGTTAATCTGACACCATTGGTCATGGGCCTTTTAACTTCAAGTGGCAAACTTCCAGCTAGCTGCCAGTTGAGTATTTACACTGGAATCTTTCTTAGCCCAGAAATAAACTATTTGTTCGCCGTAAACATCAGCAACGTGCCAATAATTTCTGCAACACACATGGAAGAAGGTGCAGCCTATCACGCGTTGCTGCTGGCTTCTCAATAGCCTCGTAAGTAGCTCCTCAGGGAGATGCTGCTTGTCTGGAGCCATGACAAATGCATCCATTTCCCCTTGATGCGTGCACATAACTTTTATTTACATTCGTGGGAGTTACACATGCATATTGAAAGAGAAGAAGAGTGGCCCAGAGTGGGATGGTTGGGCAAGAGGATAGAAGCTACTCTTGGGACAGAGGGCTGTCCATAAGGGCTAAAATGTCAGGAAAACCATGCAGCAAAGAAATCCTATAGCTTAGGCCGTGCTAAGCCACAAGCACAGCACTGAGAGAACTTGCTGGGCCAGGGGCAGCCTGCACGCTCCTGAGCGCAGTGATCCTGAGGGATTTTGCTTCGAGGTTGCTATTGCTTCCAGCAATACAATTTATGCTTCCTGAACAAATATTACATTTTGGGCCCTTTTCAATGAAATGAAAGACTAAGAGGAAAAGTTATGCTGGGTTCTGCAATTTAACTTTGAGGAATGTTAGGCAATGGGAAGGGTGTGTTTTGTGTACTTTGTTCAACTCTGTTAAAATAAAACATTTCCCTTTTACATATTCCTGTGGTGACCTGCTAATGGGAGGGGCCAAGTAAAGTGAGTTCAACATGTAACCTTCAGAAATGGAAAACCCTTCTTCGGAGAAAAGAAGAACCATAACAATGACAGCTGTTTTCACCCTTGGTTTCTCCTATTTGTTCAGAACATGCAGTTGTCACCTTTTGTGTTACTGCAAGGTAAAAACATTAAACATCAGGTTAGAAGGTGAACTAACCCTATGGAATTACTGTACTTGAAGAACCATTTGGGACAGATGGCTGATCCGGTGATTTACGGACTTCTTGGCACTATCCCATGTCTAAAGCTCAACACTCCCCGTTCATCTGCACCTGATGTCCAGCAGGAGCAGGACGTGAGAAAAAGGCTTCTGTACGCCCATGTGGAATGAGCCAGGAGGTGTGCAGCACATGGCATCATGGCATGCTGTTCACCAGGACCTGATGGGAACCTCAGCCAAACCAGGATGGCACCACCTGTGAGGAATGGCACCTTGGAGCCCTTGCATCCCTACAGACAACAACTCTTGAGCTGTGCCTCCAGAAGTCATGAAAAAAATTATTTCATATCCACCTACAGTGACAGATAGGAAAAAAACAACAGGCACCCACTGTTGCTAGATGCTCCACACCTTGGGCAAAAGTAATGCTTCTGAGGGCTTGGTACCCCAAGTGAGCAGCATGTGCACCTACAGCCCATGAAGATTCTATGTAGGATGTATCAATTTTAATCCTGATGTTTGCTAATTTTCCAGACCTTGCTGTCTTGCACCCTGAGCAGTCCTTCATTTCAGTAGAACATATACAAATACATACTCATATACACCTCATCAAATTGTGATAAACACACATTTTCCTACCTCACCTAAGGCTTCTCCTGCAACTGAATGAAGGCAAACAAAATATTTTGACATCTTGAAATACATTCTCTTTTCCAGGAGGGCAAATAAACAGACCTGACATAAAACAATGTCATAACAATCAGCAATGACAACTTGATTTTTGCTGCTGTAACTTGAAACTCTTCACAGAAGGTTGAAGGAACTCCAGCCTGAGCTCCTGGCTGCTACGAGGGCTCCATTGCTTTGGCATTGGGTTATTTTGCATTGCTAATCCTACATGAATGCGTTAGCTGAAATAGCAAAGTGTTTTCCCTGCAACACTTAAGAAAATTCTCCCTCGCTCCAGCCCAGCAGTGGATGCCTTTCACTCAGAAACTGGACTGGAAATTTGGGCTCAAAGGGAAGATGAAAATCCAACCACTTGGGATGAGATTTAGTTAGCAGGCGAAAACCAGAAGGGCCTGAGAAGATTGACTAGGCCCTGGGAAATCACGCTGTACTTCCAGAGAAAAATGTTGAGCAGTTGAAGAAAGGCTGTGAGGACTTAGAAGAGAGACACAGAAGCCTGGGGCTAATCTTTACTCTAGCTTATTTTTTTCCCTCTGTTTGTTTATTTGCTACAAGTCAGATTTTGGAGCAATTAGTAAAATATCATGCAAATATTCCCTGTGTGACTGCACATGAATAACTTTAATTTCACTAAACATTTGTCTCATTGCTCCAAAATACATCTGCTGTTTGTGTTGAGATAATCTGCTAAAATATTGGGAAGTAAATTAGACTTTTTATAAGATATTTATGAAACAACTTCTTATTTGTATATTAAACATCTCTGACTATCAAGGCCTGTTTTCTTGGCTTACCTCTTCCTTCCCCAGGAGGATGCGTGCCGTGTTTCAATTACGCACTGCTTGTAAGCAACACAGCTCAGCACCATCTTGTGGAAGAGTTCCAAGTGGTTGGGAATGGCTCTGAGCACGTTCAGAATGGGAAAAGGGAATAGCACCGGAGATGCCAGCAGCCTATGATGAAAGAACAACACAAAGTAAAGCAAAATGCAAGGTTGGGCATTTGCCTAAATTCTGGCAATGCCACATTTGGAGACAGAATCCTCCAGCCACCTCTGGCCCTGGATTACTTCTGTCCTTTCAGGATGACCTGACTGAGCATCACCTTCAAGAAACTGGTATTGTCTTGCTTCATGTCCCCTGCAGAGCTGCTCAATCCCTAGATCAGGCAATAAAATGAAGTGCATATTTTCAAAGCAAGAGGGCTGAGTGGAAGAGCGAGTGCAATGCAGCACCCTACAGCTCTCTGAGGAGATGTGGCCTGAGTTGGATGATCTAAATTCTACACAGAGCTGGACAGAGGAGCCTGGGAATGAGAGAAGGAAATCGAAACATTTTAATGCTGTTTGACATAGTAACCTACAAATCTCTCTTTGGCTTTGTATTACACAGAAATCAGCTTAAAAGAAAAAAAGAAAGCAACAACTTGGCATGAGCAGCCAATAGTTTTGTTTTCTTCTTAGTCTACAGAGAAACATAAGGCACAGCAATACTGATAATGGTAATAATAATAACTGGAAAAAGTGCCAAGGGAGCTCTGTCTGAACACAGACAGCAGGTTCCTGGCATCAGCAAGGACTGTTAAGAAGGACAAAGGATATTTTCCAAACCCAGGATGCCAGAATCCACCTGGTCCATCCTTGCCCACACAGGCTGCGTGTCTACCTTCTTTCTGCCTGTTCTCAGAGTGGCACTTGCCACACCTTCAGTTTGTTTTCTCCTTCGTTCAGTGAGGGTATTTGACTCATGCTTCACTTGGCTCTGCCATCCCAAAAGGTTCTCCTGGGGCTGTACCTTCCTCCTTGTGCACAGCAAGGGCTTGGCAAATGAAGAGAACCCCTACAGAGCTGAGAGCCCCAGCTCACTGCAGCAGTCAGGTGTGTGCTGATGATGTTGGGCACCAAGGTCAGAATCACTAACCTTGGTGATTCCATGATTCTGTATCTGAAGACCATCGTGTCAAGGACATTGCTAAGCACACGTGGATGGCACCACTGCAGAAATGTGGTCACAGCTTCATAGAGGCAGTCTCTTTACACATGCCCAAATATGAGGATAACCTGATTGCTCTGATTTGCTTTGGAACAATTTTCTACTACAAAAACTACCCAATTGGGCTCATCAAACATTATTTGCAAAGGTGCAGAATCTTTAGAACCATCTCATAGGTACAACCTTGTCTCTGCAAAACCCTGAAATGCACTTAAATGCACACATTTATTACATTTTGTTGCATATTTATGTTACAGATTTCTTTTTCTGATGTCTCATTTAGCTTATAAAAATGTATATAATTCTATGCATATATATATAAACACGTGCATGCATACACAGGTATAGGCATGAATGTGTGTGTATATATGTATACATATGTACATACGTAGTATATATATGTGCATATCTGTGTGTATATATATATATATGCATGCACATGTGTTAATATGCATACTTGTATAGACTTGTATTATGTATATGAAAATGTAAGCTGAACATCTATAAATATATGTGTAGAGATATAAAATGCATGCATCTGTGCATATCCATATTTATACACCCACACACACATAGATGTACGTAAATCCATCTGCCTGTGCTGTCTGTATATCCATCTGTCTGAACACATTGGGCTGGATAAAGGAGTACAAGACCAACCCTCAAGGCACTGTGAGCCCCACAAAACAGTGTAAGCTGGCTCTGCTCCCAGGCTGGTCACATCAGCAAGTCCATTTGGGCAGAGCAGCATATTATCACTCCCATATAGTACAAGCTACCTTTCAGTACCATTCAGCTCTTCTTTTAGGTGCTTCTCCTTCAGACCCTTCAAGCCCCTGCTCCTCCCCTCTGCCTGGCTGTTCTCCCTGTGCTCCTGGAGAAGGGCAGCCTCCATGTGAGCAGAAGAAGGGTGTGATGATGTCCTCACATTAAACCTGCTCACCTGACTCTAAGTGGAATGTTTGGATGTGGCAAACTGCAGGAAAGAAGGCATTTGGGATGGATTTTGCTCTGGTTTTGTGGACCATGAGCGGTGACTGCAAACCCGATCTGGTTATTCAGCTAATAATTGACACAGGCCTTGCATTGAGCTGGCACATAGCAAAGATCTGCAGAGGGGAAAGGGGACATTTAGAAGGAAGATATTTATCTTTGACATTGTGTGAGAGTGGAAAAAATAAAGCAGCAGCTTTGTAACTCAAAGTCACTGGGAGCCCTCCAAAGGGCTACAGTGAGAGCAGGATTCATGTCCCCGCCCCGATATCTACAAAAATTTTATTGTCTTCTGCGTATTAAAGTGGTGAAGCCTCTGCTCTCCTTTAAGTATGCTATAAACAGAGCCTTATCTGTCCAGAACAAACACTGCAGCCCAGGCACAGACAGAAACTTGGCCGTGCCTCGTCTGGGAAATTGGTGCCAACAGAGAAGCTGTAGATAACATGATCTGGAGAACTCTTGGAATACACCACAGGTCCCTCTTGAAGTAATAAAACCTCTCTGCTTCAGCCTCACCCACCTCCCACACTGCAGACTGAGCATGATGAGCTGGAATGATCCCACACTAGGTGCTATGAGGAATCCTGAGGAACATACGATCCCCTCACACACACTTCCCTATCCTAAAAACAGCCCTCCATAACAGCCCTCCATGAGTAGGATTGGAGGAATCACATTGACTGCTCCCCAGTGATTCCTGCCAACAAAACCATGTGTCCTGAAAAAAAAGATGTGGCAGTTTAAAGAGCAGGAGAACAAGTCTTGTTTGTTCATCTCCTTGCCCATTTGTCAGCCCTGTCATTCTTCAGCAGTATCAAACTGCTGCCCTGTTTCAGCCAATCTGAGTATTAAGTTCCTAAGATCTCAGTAAAATCGGTGCTGACCTGAGGAAGACACATCCAAATCAGTGCCACTGCTGAAGGAGAGGCTCCACTGGGAGCTTGGCTACAGGAGCAGACACCAAAGAAGCCATAAAAGCAAGAGCAGTAAGGTTGTCTAAAGGAACACTTCTCAAGGCATGGCGCTCGTTGAACTTAACTTTAGGTCTTCAAATTCGACCTTCACCTCACTTAGCCCTCTTTAAACTCTTATTTCTATAAACGAGCTATGATGTTACCTACCGTGTAATTTCTATAGCTTCTCTGCACCCCTCTCTTTGTGGAGTTGCTCATTGATAATTGTGTATCCCGTTAATACATCAAATTTGCTAGAAATCCAGTGAGCAATTTGGCTCATGAGACCTAAAAGGACCTGGATGCAGCCAGGCATATACTGCCCCAGGAGCTCCTCATGACCAACAGGAGCAGAAGTGGCAAACAACGAGCAACCCCCCCAGAAATTCTCTTTTCTCATCAATTTGAGCATGTGTTGCTCCAAATAGAGCCAATCACTGATTTGGAAAGAGGCACATTTATAAAGTGGGGTTTTAGGAGAGAAAAGAAATGAAGAATAGATGCCGGAGTGGGTGATGCTGCAGAGGTCCCAGCAGCCTGCAGATGTCCAGGCTGTGCAGTGGATAGCAACAGACAGGTGAAAGCAGAGCAGAAGAGGGATATGCTTCCCCAAAAAGGCACACATATATTCATGAACACATTAAATTATAGATGGATACATAAATACGCAAATGTACGCACGCATATATAAAAACAAAACCCACTGAAAACCCTAAGGATGCACATGGGCTGGTCTTCATTAGCATTCACACAGAAAAAAAAAATATTTCCTCGTGTTGTTTCTGGACACTGAATCACAGCAGTGTTTTTTTGCAACTTCTTGAAATATTTTCAGCATGTGCTGTCGCAGCTTTCCAATGCACACAGGGAATTATGGAAATACCAAAGACTGATGGAGCTGCCATTGCAAGTGGTGGCACACTTCTGCCCGGGCCAGGAAACAGAAGAGCATTTCGAGATTATGTTGAAAATTCAGATTCTGTCCAAGCCTTTGGAGAGCAGATGTCAATTATGAATCACATGATTACTCTGCCATATTTTCCCTGGTTATGCTCATTGACTTAGATAAGGTATCATTTTTCACCTGCAAAATACATTGCATATACAATAAATAAGATGCACAGTACCACAATAAATATTCAGTATATATGGTGTGTGCATTATAGTGGTCCTGGTAGAGTTACAGCAGAGCAGTCAAGACTGAATTGGTATTTTCATTATCAAGGCTGATAATTCAAGATCAGTAGCAAAAGACAATGAAATACCATCTGCTCACACACTAACAGCTTTTACAGAGGGGTTTAAGGTCTTGATAGGAGCAGTTCTGCAGAGCAGGCAAAAAAGAGACAGCTCATAAGACATAAGACAGCTCACCAACAAAACTCTTCACCTGATTTGCTCCTACTTAGAAAATAGTTGATGTTTTTCTAAATCTCCAGCTTCTGGAGCCAGGAGAAATTGCAAGGATCTGAGTTGGTGTAGGAGACATAAAAGGGAGTTACCTAGATGTCTCTGGGATAAGAGAAAAGCTGGTCAGTGTGAACTCTCCAGCTTAACAACAACAAATACAAAAGGGGTGTGATGTCTGTAGCCTTCAAAAGTCTCTATTGCACTTGGGCCTCTTCACACAAATCAAAAACACCATTGCTCAGGGCTTGCTGAAGGATGGGACAGTTCATGCTGGGGCTGGTGCTGACCTCTCCCAGTGGTACCAGTAACTGGAATCAGGTCTGCGCCCGTTCCCTTATACCAGCTGCTGGGCCTCGTTCAGGTGTAGCATGCTACATACTTCTGGCCACCAAAAATTAGCATCTCTGTAACCAGCACGGCCTCTTCTTCTCTTCAGTGCTGTTTCTGCTGTAGCTTGTACATGATAGGGTGACCACAACTCAGTGATGCGCTCCTGACCCAACTATATGACTGGCTTATCCAATGGCTTCAACAGCATTTTGGGAGCCAGCTTTTACCTCCCTGCTCAGCTTTCTTCTGCTGAGCCCACCAGGCAGAGGCTGTGTTTTGCAGCAGAGGCTGTTGAAGAACAAGTGGGAGGTCTGGGGTTAGGTGGCAACCTCTTCTTTCAGCACAGCTGCTTGCAGAGGGCATGTCTGTTTACACCTTGAACTAATCACAGTGACAACCAGCAGTGAAAACCTGGATGTGGGGAAATCCATGGGAATTTTGCCCAGACTTTTCCCTTGAGCTATCACACTCCGTGAGGAATGCACGTGGCTCAAATGCACTCCTTCTGATATGCGGTACCTCTCCATCCTCTGGTGAAATTCACGCATCTGAACAGATTCCATCTCACAACCAACAGGCAGCCAAGCATCCTCAGGGTCCTAGCACAAACGAAGGATGGCAGTGATGCCCAGGGCACAAAAAAAGAGCAATGGCCACCTCTGCTGAGGTAACATCTCATTGCCTGCCTCAACATTTCTTACAGGTGACTTTGTCCAGGTCTCCAGTTCTCCCCGCGCTGGCTGGTGCTGTATTTATGATAAGTTTTATTTGCACATCATCGCAGCTTCAGCTCGGCAGCTCTCGGAATCTGTTTCCAAAAGAAGCTGTCACAGACAATAAACACCAAAGTAACCCCACTTCCAATTTAATTGTTTTCTCAAAATATCACTAGCAATTAGACTATATTAGCAACAGATTGTTTGCAGTAGCGCGCTCTCCAAGTCAAAACTGGTTTCTTTCTGTTTTACAATCACACAAAACATCTGAAACTAGAAAGTACCTAGCTTTTTTTTCTTTTTTTTCCAGAGTCAGAATCAAGTAAACAACCAACATTACTTCTACAAAAGCCAAAGTGTCTGGAAAACACAGGAGAAAAATAAGTGACAGCTGGAATATTTTATGTTTACAAATTTATTGTGAAAGTTTTAAGAAAATACAGTGACAGCACTGCCTGCAGTACAGCAGGGAGTGACAGTCAATAAATAAAACTAAAGGGCTGTGCAATAAATAAATACAAGACTAATATATTATGTTTGTAGCAAGCTGGTCAGTTTTAAATCCTCTACCTACGGCTGAATGCTACAATAAAGAAACCCCACCTGTACGCTTTTTTCTATGGTGCTGGGTGAGCCCACTTACTCTGGGTTGGGATCACCTTCCTTCTCATTGATCACCCTTCCCAGTTTCCCCACTAAAAAAATAAAATAAAATAAAACCCTAGTGGAATCTCAGCGTAAACCATGAGACTCATCTTCTCTTTCAGGTGGCGTCTCTGATAAGAGGCACCTAGTCCCTACCAAGACATAGACACACGTAGACACCGATGGCCGCCACTTTCTCTACGAGCCATTCCCAGTGACCTGTGACCTGGCCCACCCTGGGCTTTGCCCAGTCACCTCCTGTTAGCCTCAGCCAAATGACAGGCTCCGGGCAGCCCGCGCTGCGGCCGCGACTCGCCCGCTGTTAATCATCCCGACAGTATCAGGACCGCGGGTGCAGCCCGGAGCTATGCAGATGTGAGAGCAGATGAATTTGAAAAAGAAAATAAAATAAAATAATGGGTTTTCAAACTTATTACGGTGATAGTGTTACTTACAACAAATCTGTCTGCAGTTTTGGGGCTGCAGAGATAAAAGCCCTCAGGAAAAATGTCAGTGGCTTAAGTTTATTTATATGTAAGGTAACCATGAAAAATGTCGGCATACCACTAATTGTAGGGCATATTTATTCTGCACAAGTTGTTTTCCACATTAGCACAGTTGTTAAAATGCAGTTTTGCCTCAGGAATATTATAACTTTATCTTCTGTAATTATAAATGTGGCTGTTGCTGGGGTACGATATACATTGAAGAAGAAATGTAAGAAATGGGCACTGCAAGGAGGAAAACAAACAAAATTAAAAATGTAATGCAGTAATCATATGGAACAGACTTGGGAAGTGGAGACCCAGGGATAAGCTAGCAAAGCAGCTACAGCATGTTAGATCCTGGGTTTAGATTTGTATGCCCTCTCACTTCACATTTCTCCCATGCATTTTAGTTCAAACCACCTAACAAGGACCCGCTGGCAAGGCAAACCTTTATGTGCAGCACCACGTTATTCTGTGTTGTCATTACAGTAAAGGCAATCTTACCACAAGAAGCTAAAAACAGAACTGGAATCCATTACAATTATAGTACAATAAATGTTTAATGAACGATGGCATCAAAGTACCTTTGGATTGGGGAGGGAATATCTTAACCCATTATCTAGTATTATGCAAAATCTCTGACAAGATTGTATGTCTGTCTGCATGAAGCTGAGGACACCAAGGGTCCCTCAACCTTAGTGAGTTTGGAGGGCCCTCACCTCCTGCCTCCATCCTTCCAACAAACGCAGGTGATGGGAACCCAGATCACGTCACCCTATTGTTGTGCAGCACCTGCAAAGCAGGTTCTTGGTCTGCATCTGAGCTCCCTGGACACTGTACTTACACAACACACACGCAACAGAGACGCACAACAGAGAAATACTGGGACTGAAAGTCTGACTCTTTCTCAAGGGAGGGAGCATTTAATGGCGCATGAAAGTGCATGGTACTGTGTCAAGGTTTTCAGGTTTTGTTTGTTTTATTGATTCCTCACTTTTATACCAAACCATGGATCATGCCATCCCGAGTTTAAAATGCAGATAACACCAAATTCACATTAGCAACTGGGAAGGGGCCAAGCAAAACCTATTTATTGTACACCTCCCATTCAACTATGCTTATCAGCAAACAATCCCAGGCCACATGGGGATTATTAGAAACCAGTCAGGTAGAAATCAGCCTGAGAAGTTCAACACGGTTTGGAGGTTTGTCCACCTCCCTAGCCAGAATCTGCTAGCATTTCCCTGCTGCTTCTCCTGGCACACCCTGCCTCATCCCTCATCCACCTCACTCTCCTTTTTTTTCCTTTTTCCCCTCCAAGGACACTTACTGCCCTCTAAAGGCTCCTCATACTGCAGTGTACTTTATCCCACCACAGCATTTCTTCCCCTGCCCATTCCTGTTGCCTCTACTCTAGGTTTTGTCAGTCTTAGTGTTCAGATGAACAGTGCAAACGAAACACTTCAATCTCTCACATTTTTCACTCAGAGATATCTATGGCCAAGCAGAAAGTGGTATGGAAATGTACTCCAAGACTTTACCTGAAAAATAAAGAGAGGTTTTGTTGGAAGATTCAGGACCAATTCTCTTTTTTGTTTGTTCGTTTGTTTGTTCCAACTCTAGGTAGTGTTTGTGACATTCATATTTCCTTGTAACCTGTTTGTTCATCTTTAGAATGAGCCCAGCTGCACACTGGGCTCCAGCCATGCTGCTGCTGCTCCCCAGACACAACCACAGAATCAGAGCATCACCAAGGTTGGAGAAGACCTCTGAGATCAACCATCCACCTACTACCAATATTTCCCCACTAAACCACATCCCTTAGTAAACATCTAAACATTTATGAACACTTCCAGAAACGGTGACTCCAGGACCTCGTTGGGAGGCCCATTCCTGGAGATGGCCACCAGCAACAGACATGACCTTTCAGTTGCACCATGCCATGTCCCCCAGAATCATCGCCTGTAAAGTCCCTTCCTTGGCCCACGGGCAGGGTCACTCTGCCTGTGTCACTCATGACAGATGTCATCTTTGGGTTGTAAGGCCTTCATTACTGGGGAAGCTGTCATGTCCCCAGGCAGTGTCGTGCAATACATTACCGACCTTATCGTAGGAAGGCTTAAACCTGAATCTTTCTCACCACAGTTGAAACCCATTACCTCTTGTCCTATCTGCAAGATAGGAGAAGATTACTCCTTTCCTCCTTGCCGCAGTGCTTCACGTATTTGAAGGTTGTTTTGTTGACACAGATGATTCTCGGTACTGAAAGCAGTCCCAGAAGAGGTGTAACCCCCATCACTGAAACCAGCATACTTCTGGCTCTAATGTCCAGCGCCAGCATTTCTATTGTAAATACAATTTACAGAATGAACGGAAAGCTGAAATGAAACCTCACTGAAAATCACACATTAAGGAAATTTATGGTCCCTTTTTGTTGTCCTTTAAAATACAAACAAGACTATTTTTGACTTATGTGTAATTACAATAAAAATAAGGGGACACAGCTTTGCCAAATGCCAGTGCAGAATACTCATCATTTAGGCCCCAAGAAATTACCAGCGGTTTAAAAAATAATACAATTATTCCAGCAAAGGACATGAAGCTCTTCAGAATTGCCATCAGGGATAAGCTCTCCGGGAACCTGAGCAGCATTTCTACTCAACCACCTACTCACACATCAGAAAACTGGACATCTTGTCCATATGCTTTGGGCTAATGGGGGTAGAAAAGCCAACATAGATATTTAAGGTGGCACAAAGGAGTCTGGAAGTATCTCTCCTGAAAGGGAACCTAGGCATGCGGGGCTTTCACAACCACAAGTCATAATGGAGTGAGTTGTATTTTCTAGTCTTCTCCCCAGGGAAGCAGCTTCCTTTCTGCTGATGTGCTTGCTTGCTTCATGCAAAAACTGAGATCCTCACATCATCTCACACCTCCAAGGGCTTTAATAAAGGCAACAGATATCAAAACACCCATGATAAATTCTCCAGCAGCTTAACAACTTCCAGAAGAAGCTATACTGCTGATAGCTTTAGAGTAATTCAGTTTTCCCTCAGAGCCATGTTCACCTCTCTGGGGCTTTAAGCACTTTGCAGGTGTCACTGACTCAGGGTACTGTTCAGGAGCAGCCTGCTGGGCATTTTCCTGTTTCCATGCTACAGGCATCTTTGCTTTGCTGTAGAGTTTTAGGAGCTTTGCTGTAGAGTTTTTTATCTAAAGTTGTACGCTGCTCACATTTCAGAAGAGAACAGACTTCACACTTGCCTGGTTCATGGCCAACCTTTTGGCTGACTTCTGGGAGTGAGCCTTTCTCCATGAAGCACTGAGTTAGCATATACTGCCTGGCCACAAGTGTGGTGTGCATGCTCAGCATGCATTTTAAGGTGACTCAGAGGCCTTCTGAGTCCAGATAATCTTCATAACATGGATTTAAGTTAAGGTCCTTGCCTTGAGGCAAAGGCAAAAGACAGCCAGGGCATAGAAGGATGGAGTGAAGGGATATATTCCCAATGCCACTGATAGTAGCTGAGGAAATAAAGTCAGTAATTAGAAGACTTTGATGTGGTCAGGTGAGATCTGTCCAAAAGGTCTTTTTTCCCTATCTGATAAAGCTTGAGTAAAGGACACAGTACACACACAGAAAAATCTTTCCCTTGCTATTCAGCTTTCGAAAACACAAGTTTAGTGGCTCTGATGTTATAGTCTGATGACTGTATTTAGCAATCATCAGTGAACATGTCTGAATGATCTTGTGTGCTTGCTTTTTGAGTCAACTTATGTCATACTTCTCAATGTTTCCAGTGTTGCTGGCCCCTTATGGGCCATGGTAATGCTTTACCGTGGAGGAACACTGTCATGGGATAGGATCTATTGACTCCTTTCCTAAGTGCCAACATGCCCATTTTTCTCCAAAACGGCATTCAGTGACCTTTAAACCTCTACTTCCTTTTATCGGCTCAAGTAGTGAGGTGCACTTGTCCTCTTAATGAAGTCAAAAAGACAAGAGACTCTCACAGTGAAGTGACACGGCTCTGGCAGTTGCTGTTAGTGAAAAGCTCTTAAAATATGTCCAGCAGCTCCAAACTAAAACCACACTAGATCTTAACAAACTGCCCTTGGGCGTGCCACAATGGTGAAATTAGTCAGATCCAATATACTTTACATCTCCACTGATTTGTGTGCTTCAAAACCAAGCTGGAAAGTTTTCTGTTACTGTTTTTGCATATATATACATATGTATATATATATATTGCACATACTCATTTATGCCATGTTATCAGAAAGTAGGATGAAAAAATAGATGTTAAATGGGTCAAAAGGTATTTCACAGAATTGAAGAGTTCCTTGTTTTGTCAGGAAAAATCCAACAGGAAAGCTGCTGGAACAAAAGAAAGAAACAGCTGTGCAGAGCTAAAGGTGTACAAACCAGGCCAAAATGGCCTCTTGGCTGTTGAAGCAGGGCTGATGGTTATGGAGGTGAGCCTTGGGCAGTCTGGAGAAGCTAGTTTCTACCACCCACCTTTCACGTTGATCCCTGCTGCTGTCTCTCTGCATTCTATTGGGATAACTGTCACTCCCCTTCATCTCTGTAGAATGTCTGACAACTTGTCATTGTGTACCCAAGGTTTTATGGAAAGGCTGCTGAACTTCATCCATTGTATCCAACGCAGTGCCTGGGATGTAGAGTCATAACAATCTGAAGGAAGGATCATTCTGTACATCTCACCGCAATGCATTTCCAAATCCTCCAGTACAAAAGTGAGGTGCTTTTAAAGTAGACTGGAAGTCAATACAGAAGTTGGATACTTTTCCTCCGTCTAAATCCAATTGAGTGTCCTTCTATTGACTTTGATGGGCTCTGGAGTTGGACCCCAGACCCTGGAGACTTGATACCTTACTGCATCAAGTAGGAAGAAAAAGAGCAGCTTTACTTGTACAATGCATGCACTCTGAAACTGGATACAGACAAATGAAAAGCTTACCATTTAGTTACTGCCTCCTGCTCAGCGAGTAGCAAAGCTTTTTCCTTTCTTCCCTCTCCTCCACAACAAATTCTCACTAGATTTTTTTCACTACAGACAGCAAACGTAATTACACAACAGATCAGAACAGCTTACATAATGCTCTTTATAGAAACCTGCCTTACCTCAGAGGCATATTAGCATTTCTTATGGGTTTAAGGGGTGAGGGATTAATTACAGATTTTCAAAATATGCCTAATTACATATTTACTGGAGGAATAAATAATTCACGTTTCATAACTCGCCATGAAATGACTGTTTTCTTTTGAAGATTAAAAATCTGAGGCCGGAGGAGTGTTAAAGTTCAAACTCTGAATAGAGGCTCCTGATCCTTTAGAGATCAGCATTTTTCTCACGTGAAAAATACAGCAGAAACCCACTCCCACACCTGAGTGACTCGCAGACCCACAGAAATTTCTTGCTTGGCAAACAAAATAAGCGCACCATAAGAAACGTGATTCGTTCATTTATTTTGGCTCTTTCTTCGGTACCTTCGGCTGGGATTTTGGGAAGCACTTTGGAGACTGAAGAGCACGACTTTCTCCCAGTCCCCTAGCTTTGCACAGGGCCAAGCAGAACCAGCAGCATCCCCTTGCCAGGTATGTGGGGGCTGCTACATGGCCACGTGCGGGGTGGCGAGCGGGGGCTGGCTCGCGTGCTGCTGAATGTTACATGGCACTGGGTCATCAGGAAGCATAAATCAGCCTGTCCCTTGCCTGACCTGCCCTAACATACAGCCCGTGGTTTTCCTCTGGTATATTTTATTTTACCCAGAGTTAGCAAGAAGAATATCCCTTCGGCATTTAGGGAATTATACAAATTATTACAGAAGAGCAAATAACCGCCCCCTGGAAGGAAATAACTGCTTCTGAGCATTCTATAAAAAAAAATGCTGCCTTCAACAACATCAAGTGCCATATAACTACTATACATATAAATATATGTACAAAAATAACAGATACCACAAGAAAGAAAGAAGGAAAATTAGACCTTCCATGTCAGTAGAACTGGTCTTGATTTGTGCTTTGATAGACTTTTAAATGAAGAAAGTATACTGGAGAACTGAGCTAGATGTTACTTCTATGCCCATATACATGACAGTCAAAATTAATCCTCTATAGTCCTGGCGTATTATGGAAGTTAGAAGAAGTGAGAAGAATCCTTTAGATGGAAAAAAAAAACAAAAAAACAACAGTGGGGTGTGTCAAGAAAGTGAGCTGGCGTGGCCCAGCACTGCTCACCCCAATGCAGGACAGTCTCCTATGGGACACATGGCTCCTGGCTGCCTCAGAGTTCTCTGCTCTGTCCTGCAGCTTTGTGAAGATCCTTGAAACAAAGCCAACATACCACTTAGATACAAGGGAATACAAGAAATACTGACTATCATATAGTAGGAATGGAGTCTACATGTACAAAAACAGAAATTCCTTTACAGAGGTAAAAGAAACAGTGAATTATAGGATAGGCATTTAAAAAGTGGACTGTTCTATGTGCTTTAGAAAGATATATTAACGTAGCAAGTTGTTAATCAGTGTTTTAGCTCTTCACAGAGCTATGTATGCAGCACAATGCAAGTCAAAACGACCCGATGCTTGGTAAGACTCTGGGCCCTGTGTGGGCTTTCCCTTGTGTGTCACCTTGTGCAAGTGGCTTAATCTTTCTGTGCCACACCTCCCTTAAAATGCTTTCCACTTTATAAGCTAAAATGATTGTGTACAGGTTAGTTAATCAATTTAATTGGAGTGGGTGGAGAAGTGGAAATCCACTTTCATAATCGCACTGGGAACAGAAATGCTAATTCCATTTTGGAACATTTCAGAGGGTCCACGTTTTCATATATTTCACACATTTTGTGCTAGTTTAAAATTTAGATGACTACAGAATAAGCACTTCACCTTACTTTCAGTCCAGCTTTCAATGTTAATGTCCGTAGTAATGCATATTTAAAAATAGGTGAAAATATTCTGGAGAAAGTACTGATAATATTGGCACAATCTACAGGGATGACACCATTGTAAAATCCCTTCTACCAAAATATTCAATGGTCTTGGACAAAAGGCTCATACCTTTCATCAATATACTGTTTCATTTGTAGCTATATATCAGCAATATTTCCATGTAAATGCACAGTTTAAGTTCTGAAATCACATAAAGCAGATAAAATACCCTATACTGATGATGTCATCAAATGGGAAACAGCAGTCAGTTCTACAAGGTGGTACAAGAAGGGTAGCAGAGCATTCTGAGACTTAAGTACACACAGTGAACACTGTAGGACAGATTTATAAATGCACTGCAGGCCATTTAAAAAGTCTTCTCCCTCTCTAGCCCATACAATATTAATTACCTGCACCAGCTTGTGCTAATTCATTTTCCTTACACCTCAGCCAGAGGAAGATGATGTTCAAAATAAGTAGTGTCAAGACACAGTGTAAAGAAGCTATGGATACTCTGAAATCGCATTTTCGGGGAAGGTGATGGAGGGGAGAGAAAGAATAACACCTGTAAGTTATGGTTCAAACTCAGCTTCATTCTCTGAGTCATGTAAATAAATATCCAGCTAGCTCGGTCCCCATCCCACAGCTTCACTGCAGCAACTCTAATTATTCATCTATAAACAATGCAGACAAGCCATCGCTCAGCGCCGTGCTACGCCTCATGGCTACACGCTCTGCATTCTACCTAGGTAAATATTAAAATGAACACAATCCACTATATTTTAAGGGTAAAGTTATCTGCAAAGCCCGGTGATTCATGATCTCTCTGAATGTACATAAAGTGCTTTAGTGAAAGCATTTCCTAAGGGCCTGATCCAGTCATGCTTCTCAAACCCTCCACAGCTGTCTAGACTGGAACAGAAAGGTCATTCAGCCACTGAAGGCCAATCTATCACTCCCATTAAAAAAGAAAATACCCAAACCGTTCCAAAGGTTCAATTTGTGGATCGGTTTGGGAGATATGGAAAGAACAGCAAAGTTGCCGCTCCCCAAGGGGACGAGAGCCAGCACAGAGCCCGCACCCTTCCTGGGGCTCCTTCTGAGGCCCTGAGCAGAAAGCCAGATTGTTTCAGGAAAACTGACACAAAGCACATCCCTTTTCCATCTCCTCTTTTAAAATGCTCAGCCAGTGCTGCAGGGCAAGCAGCCACTATGCTCTTCCACACTGGGAACTTTGCTCTCTGCTGCCATTCCCTCTGCTCTGGGAGGCTCACAATGGCAACACCCAGGGTTCTGGTCTCTTGACAGAAGTCACTGCTCAGCTCAGAAGGCACTCCCCTAGCCTACAGCTTAAGAATGGAGTTTCTCCAGGCTACGTGCTTCCTCTCCACCACTAAACCTTAATACTGCAGTGAGCTGTGGGTATGCTGGAGCCATGCACTTCTCTCTCCCCAGCAGTAGACAGAGATACTTAGGTCACCACTGGGCTGCAGAAGATGCTCACCAGCTGGAGAAACTCGTGTCCCTGTGCTGCCCCTCCAGCAATTGTACACCAAGCTGTAAAAAAACCCTACACCTCAGGGATTGCCTGTGTGCTGCAGGCTCAGTATGCAACTTGAGCGTCATTTAGCTTGGGCAACCAAGGCCGAAGGAGCCTCTGCAGGGGACAGCTGGGAAAGCCCAAGAAGATACTTCCCGGCTAATGAGAATGAGGCATTTTTCCACTTTGAGTGCAGGCAGGTCACCCAACTGCTATGGGTCAGCAGCAAAAGAGGACGGACCTCATTGCTCCACGAGCTTCCTCCCTCCCCAGAGCAGGGAGAGCACAAAGAAGCCGGCGCAGGGAATGACAGCACTGCCTGAAAAATGTATTCCAGCTGCTCTCCTTAAACTGCAAGCTACAGCCCAGTGGTTTGCATTCACAAACATTTTTAAAGAGGGATTTCTAGGGGCAGATAGGACCTACCTCCAGACGCAGCTATTTAAAAAAAAGAAAAAAAGATAAGAAAGGAGACCAAAAAAAAGGAGAGCTCCTCTTGAATCTCATCTTATTCATTTGGATTTCAACCATCAAATAAAGTGTCAATTTTTTTCCCCTTGTTCATTAACCTTTGATGCTTGTTATACAACCAGTTTCTGCACTCACGGGGGACTCAGAAGGATCAAATCATGGCACTTATTTTGCTCAGGGCGTAGGGATGACCTGAACCACAATCCAGAGAGTAGGGAGGGACAGTGAGGGAAAGGCAGAAGGCAAGGCTATGAGCTCAATCCTGCCTCTTCAGCACGTTTACATGCTTAATAAAGACAGAATTTAGGGTGAGGGGAGCCCCAACTTAGTAACAATTCCCTTCACAGGTTCTGCTATAATTAAAAAATAGAGGCAAGGTCATGATGAGTGCTATTGATAATAACATACAGACCTGTAATTATAGCAGGGCCAACTAAACCAAGGGTTAAAGGTCTCTTAATACTCTGTCAGCATTTCCACTATAACCCCTCAGTTTCAGGGGTTTACAACTAGCACATAAATATTTGCTGCAGGCCAAAAATGGCCCTTCAAGGGGTCAGTGAGAGGAGGTAAATTTTATTTACATATTTATAAAAAATGGCCTGGCTCTGCAGGAGCAGCAGGTCTCACTGGTGCTGCTCAATGGGATGAGGAGGGAGCACGGGTGGGAGTGCATGGGGTGGGTGGAGGAGCTGGGAACACATTTCACCCTGAGCAAGTGGCTCCATCTCCACAGAAACCTGCACAGAGGCAACGATCTGCAAATAGAGTATATATTATACAATGGATTCCTTAAATAATAAGGCTGTATTCCTACCATGAATTACACAGATAATCACTCCCACTGTTCAGCCAAGCATGCACATAAGTCTTTGAAAGATGAAAACCTAAGACCTCGCTAGCATATTGGTTTAACTTAAATCAGTACTTTAATTGATTTATTTAAGCCAGTGCCCAACCCGGAGTGACTCCCCGAATTCTGCTGAAGAGCGGTTTATTTCATTTTAGTTCAAAAATGCGTATCTCCATTTCTTTTTTTTTTTTTCCAAAGCATTCCTTCCTCCCCTTTTTACTGTCTCTGTATTTATGTGACCCTTGGTTGACATCTTGAAGATCAGAAGAGGTAAAACGGCTGCAACCTTGTTCAGAGCTCCCTCCACGAGGGAGAAAATGAGGGCAGTAGTCATGTCCCAGCCAGCTCAGCCTCTCGCAACCCCTAACTCCAGCTACCTACAGGCTGGGGAACATACACTACTGCTGTCATCCCTGCAAACCCTATTTTCTTTTCTTTAAAAGACAATCCCATGATTCTGCTTCTCAGGAGGAAAAGACCTGTAGAAACCAAAATTAACATCATCCAGAAAGTTTGGGTCAGAAACAGAGAGAGTCCCAAAAGAATGAAAAAAAAAAACCAAAAAACCCATAGCACAAACTCTTCTATTTTTCTGGCATGATATGCACGCTAGCCATCTGACTTTTGGGAGGTTATCTCACGATTTTCAAACGCCTGCCATTAGCAATCAAAATAAAGCTGGCTTGATTTGCAGCAAGAGCTTCTCCATCACCGCCTGGTTCAACCAGACTGCCCTTCCCACATGGCCCCGCGTCACCCCGGCTCCTCAGTCCCGGCTTCACGCTCATTTAGTGGGACAGGTGACAGAAAAGGGAGAGCACTAAATGATCTGGGCTCTTCTGAAATTAATTTACTGGAGCTTTCTGATGAACGCAGCCATCCAGAGGTGAAGGAAGCGAAAGCTCACCTAACATGATTAACCAGGCAAGCACTTCCAGAGACTATTTTTTTCTCCTGTACCTAAAATCCTCTCAAAATAATACATTCCTTTTCCTAGCTAACTTCAGCATCTTTTTTCAGTGTGCTCCTAGAGGGGCTCTTTTTTTTTTTTTTTAAAGCAAAATTATATTGAGGATATAACTTTTTTTTTTTTTGAAGTTTCTAACAAAATATTTATTGTGCAAGACCCAGAAGATAAAAAAGATGCAACTGTTTTTCTTGGTTTGTTTTGAGGTTATTTACTTAGGACTAAGCACCTCATTTTTCTTGTGTACAAAAGGTAATTATGTAGTCAAAAGAATTATGGCCCACATACTTCAAAACATATGAAAAATGTAAAACTTTATTACATACATTAATTTCTAACAAAGGATGTCTCTAGCATCAGCGTAACTGGTATGAGGCAGATAACTGATGTACGGTATATTCGTTGATGTTCCTCCCAAATGGGTTTTATAAAGGCAAACAAACAAATAAACAATTTCTTTCGTTACATTTCCCTCTCTCTTATAAATTTCATCAGCCTCATACAGGGAGGAGGGGGTTGTCCACGGATTTCTTTTATTATTTTTTTTTATTAAGCTAAAATATTCTATCTAGCAATCCGCTCACTGTGCTTTCCTTTTATTACCTGTACATCTCCCTGAACAGCTCCTGCTTTCCTCCAGTGATACAGTCTCACCTCCTGCCCAGGCCACTGACCTCTACTGTTGTTCTTCTGTCCCCTTCTTCTTTCCCTGCTGCATTTCGATGAACATGGCAAGCTCTTTCCCACTGAATCAGCTGGGCTGAAAGACAAAGGTAGAAGTTGTAAAAGTGAAGTTCACAGCACCCTTATCTTTAGTTGAGCCACTTTAACTTTCTAATTATGCATCCGGGTACTAGTCCTAAGAGGAAAAGGATGGTCATTGAAGATGTCACAAATAACTGAAATCAGTTCTCCTCAAAGCCTCTCTTGAAGAAACAAAACAAAGCTAAAGCATGAAAGACAGATTAAAGGTAGACTTATTCTTTAGCTTTAAATGAACGATATGAGACCTGACATTTTTATATTAAGACAATGATCTAAGTAAGCAGATATATAATGTCCTTCCCATGCACATATTTATTTGTTGCTTTCACTTCAAATACAGTATATCTATAAACATGTAATTGTTTCATGGTTAGGCAAACCTGCAACATCCATCAGTACATGTGACAAAGCACTTACAAGCTCAGGAAAAAAGACTCATGGCATCCAACAAATATTGCACACAAATAACTACTGGAAAGCTCTATTTCAGGGATGCAGAGTCATCACACTAATTTAGCCAAATAACAGCTTCTGCACCTTGATTTCAGCACAGGTGATTGCAATGTTTCACACTGCCTTGCCAAGATGCCTCTGAGAGAGCGTTGGGGGGCATTTTGGCACCAGGAGGAGAGAATTCTCTGCCCATGTCACATTTCCAGGCATGGCTAGGCATTGTGTTGCTGAACCTTGAGACCTGACATTAGTAATGATGACACCACAGTTTGTGTTTTTGTCCCCATTTATATGGATGACTTCAGAAGACAGAGAAATACTCAACTCAAGTTCTGGGTCTGAGTGCTCTGAATTTGGGGGAAGTTTGCACTTGCCGTAAACTTGAGGGCTGTCTTTAATTGAAGTGCAGCATTTGGGGAGCTCAGGACAAAAGGGAGGGAAAGAACAATTTCAAATTATGCCTGAGCCGTGAGAGTCACACAAGAACCCTGAAAGCTGCCAGCCTCAGAGGCAGCGAGCAACCCTGCCTGCCCTACTTGCAAATCTCTATTCTTTTGCACCTTGTTCAGTCCTCTCTCCCTCCTCCCGCTATCCATGAAAAAAGCTTTCAGTGTTTCAGATATACTCATCACAGGTATTATGAGAAAAGCTGACCAGTGCTACATCTCAATGGCTTGTTTGTTTTGCACTGAAATCTATCCACCTCCATTTCAGGCGTCCATCGGCTGAGACACCATTTGACATGCCCGGCCCCGACAATCACAGGGTCTTGGTGGGTTAAAAATGCTAGGATTTCATTTTATTGCAGGGATATTATTCATTCTTGGGAAGGTTCAAAAGTACATGCGTCAACTTATGTCATCAAGGTCAAACAAAGTGGCATGCAGAATCCTAGCCAGATTGCATCGGTAGAGGGGTCTGGAGGCAGAGCCAAGAGTAAGGAGACAAAAAAAATGCTTTTTAGGGTATACTCTGGATCACTTCATCCTTCAGGAGAGGGAAGAAAGTAAAGGATTCCGTCTGAGAACGTTTCCCCAAACAAATTGAAATCGAGTTGTGTGCATTTCACTAAAGGTTTCCACTACCTCTTGCCCAGTGACATGCCTATGGGTAAGAACATCAAATACCAGCACCAAAACGTGCCTCCAACATTTACCAGCAAGCCCAGAATTACACACAGACTAGCACAATAAAAGCATTAGATGCCATAAACAAGCTTTAGCCTTGTTTCTTTTTAGTGGCAAAACTATTGGACATCCCTCAAGCCCAGGCTCAGCACTGCTTGACCCTTTCCCTTCTCTGCCTACATTAAAAGAACAACTAAATAGTTGCACATAGGGAGAGTGGCCCCTCCTCGCTCCAGGTGTCTGTATTTTACTTAGGGCCCCAAGCTTGATTCAGCTCATACAGTTTTTGACAAGCTTCAGCTGGCCCTCGTCACCAGACAGGCAGATCAATTAACAGAGGGATTTTTCTTCCTTAGCTCTCTTCCTGGACCTTTAACCCCTTATGTGTCCTAACGCTCTAGGAAAGAAGGGCAGAAAGCAAGCATCAGAAAAAAAAAAAAAAAAAGAATCGTCATTTAAAGCTTCTTCTTTCTTCAAAGAAAATGGTGCTTTCCCAATATTTTTTTTGCCTTTC
Source organism: Callipepla californica brunnescens (assembly GCA_023055505.1). Lineage (NCBI taxonomy): Eukaryota > Metazoa > Chordata > Aves > Galliformes > Odontophoridae > Callipepla > Callipepla californica. Next base: position 61,391,517 of record JALIRH010000003.1, read on the forward strand.
CCAGAGCCCCACCTTCCTGTACACTTCTGGTTGTTTGAAACTTCATGTTTATACCATCAGAAGTGAAAATCATGAAATTCCCACTTTCTGCTCCTTCAAAAAGCAAAACAAAAACAAACAAACAAACAAACAAAAAAACCCCACCTCTGCACGTTGCTATTGAAAGTAATGAAAGCAATGAAGTTTAATATTTTCTTCATGGTGGAAAGTTATTTTCCACTTCTTCATTCTCCTTTCTCTTTTTCCACTGCAGCAGTTTTAATTATTATTATTTTTTTCCAAATTGGCACATGGAAAAGATAAATTCTGGCTAATGAAGCCAAAGACCAAGCCCATAGCTGACACTACGGGGGATTTCTTGAAGAAGAGTTATCAGAATATGAAAGTGGGGGGTGAAAATAAGTAAAGATTTTGCAGAAGGAAAGGAATTGAAAGAGAAAGGGCTGAGAAGAAAGCATGGCAAAAAATGTTTCTAAGAACTACGAATGGAAAAAAAAAAAAGAATAACTTCAAACTGGAAAAAAAAAGAAAGAAAAAAGAGTGAACGGTTACAAATTGCCCCACGAAAGGGAAACAATGTCAACATTGACAATTTTATTCTGCAATTTAATTATAACCCAATTTGTCTTTTGGTGATAGTGTACAAGAGAGCATGTCAATGGCATGAGAAGCTCCTTCAGCAACAGCAAAACATAATAAATAAATGTAATTGCTAGTGATAATAATTAGACATTTCTGTGAAAAACAGTTCCCAGAACTACTGAAAACTATCGAGAAAGATAAATGTTATGGCCACTACAGGGAAATCCATTTAAATGTATTCATGGTGATAAATAAAATAACAGTAGTGAGGTGATTATTTTCTCTTCTTTAACTTAAAAAAAAAAATATATATATATAGCAAAAACAAACAAACAAACAAAAAACTCTTCCCGCAGTGCCTTGGGATGATCCTACACCCTTACGTATAGAAACTGATTCCATTCCTTTCTTTAGTTATCAAAGTAGCACCACAGCAATAATGACAGTAATAATAAATGATAGATAATTAAGGTAACAACCTGTCAGTCTCAGAATGCTGCATCAGTGATGTACAAATTGAAATGTGAAGAAATAACAGTTTCTCCTCCAGAACTAGCCTTCAGCTCCTGAGATACACCTCAGCACTAGCGCCCATCATTTTAGTGGACAGAGAACAGTTCCAGCTCTTCCTGGGCTGAAGTGATAGTTTCCTGTTCTCTCTTTCCTGGGCTGAAGTATATATGTTTTCTCAGGACAGGGTGGGCAGAAAACAAGAGGATGAAAAATCCCCTAGTGAGGTGAGCAGAACAAATGCAGACTGCCGGGCAGAGTTAAGGGTATAGCATCTTCTCTGTGGTTTATAGGGCACGATTTTCTTAGCAAGGAAGGAGGGGGAGGGCACTTGGTGATTTTTCACAGTGTGTGAGGATTCCTTATTGAGGATTTGGTAACAGAGCACTATTTCTTGGGTGGATGGCTGCTGTTTAATCTTTTCAGTGCTTGTTAGAAACCACAAAGTCATTGCTGACACAGACGGGGAAGGTGGTAAATAGCAAAAGCATGTTACTGATGCACAAAGGAAGCAATAAGGGTGAGGAAGTGTTAAATGATAATGTTAGGTGAACAGACTGGAGGGAATACTTACAGAAGGGAAGGACTCTCTCTCCTGGAAAGAAATGGCTCCAGAAAGACCATGGCAGAGGCATGGATGCTCAGCAGCACATTAGCTCTGTAGCTGGAAGGGTAACTTCAGTCCTTAGTATATGTAAACAGGGGGATATAGGCTAAAGGCCTGAGGTAATATCATCTTTGTCTGTGGCACTGGTGTGACCACTAATGGAATAGTGAATCCAGTTCTGGTGCCTATGTTTCAAGAGGTTGTTGATAAATTAGAAGAGTCATGAGAATGGCTAAAGGACTAGAAAACACTGGGAGGATTAGAAAACAATTGTGAGAGGCTCAAGCAGCTCAGACTGTTTAGCTTAATAGAGAAAGGTTAAGGAGTGACTTGCCCACAATATACAAAAAGCTTCACAGGAAACAGAGGGCTTTTCAGTTTAACAAAGACATACATAAAACAAGATCTAACATCTGGAGGTTGAAGCTAGATGAATTCAAGCTAGAAATTATCAGGAAATTTTAAACCACCATAGCCCTTAGCAATGGAACAGTTTGCTGAATACCATGATGACTTCTGCCTCGTTGTATATTTTAACATTGGTTTTGGAAGGTTTGCTGAATGGCATTACGTATACAGGAAGACCTTAAGGTCTTCACTGTGCAGAAAGACACACTACATAACGGTGTCACTTGGTCTTCAGCATCCAACAATTTATACTCTATGCTCTTTGTCTAAACATACATGGGTATCTTCACTGCTGTTTAACAGTGTGCATGTTATTAAAAAAGCCACTTTGGGTCTGTTCATACTCTTAAAATATTACCAGGGAATGCAGAACATGACTTCTACATGAAACTAATGATACTGAAAACTTTCTACAAGGGTTACTGCTTCTTATCAGATCAAGCCTGGTTTGACAGTGCTAAAAAGAATGATCTTAATTTGTTAGTCTTACACAGTGCAAGCACGGAAGGACAGTGACTCATTTCACTTCCCCCTTTCAGTCAGATGATGCCCAACTTTCACTTTTGAGTGTAGATCTTGCCAACAATTAATATTGCTGTCCTCAAATGGTCCCAAAAGAAAGCTCAGCAGGTATAAAATAACAGGGTGCTTTTGCAAGGAGTCTGTGAATGAGCCACTACAAGCTTAAAAAGTGATCTCCCTGGAATGCAGCTGCATTACCAAGTGCTGATCTCAGATTCATAGTCTTACTCACTGTATAATTCATTAAGGAGTGAGCCTAATGAGCAAAATGAATGCATTCTTTTACCACAGTTTAGATTACATTCCCGAGTAAACCACTCATTTTTACTTCTTCCCTGCAACACTTTGCATGCACTGTCAATTACTGCAGATTGGTTTCTTGTTGAATCAACAAGCTTTGGTGGTAGTGCCCCTTTGAAAGTTAAAGATAAGATGAGCATTGCAATGAGCTGATCAATCCTAGGGTGCCAAATATTTGTCAAACAGGATTTAATGAAAGAGGAGTGTCCTTGCTAACATGCTAAATCCAGTTTGTAATCCCCAGTATAACAAGAAAACAAAGACATTTCCATCCCCTCTTATAGCAGGAATAGAGATAGGATGATGGAATGATGTGAACATAAAATAATTGTACACACAGAAGCTCATGCAAAAAGGCTTTGTTTGGAAGTGCTGGAAAGCCACTCACCCCGAAACAATGGGGCAAATTAGCATGCATCCAGCCCAAGGGTGCAAGCAGCACACACACACACTCTCGGTGACGGATGCTTAGCTCTTGCTGGGAGGTCACCACTACGAATCTCTCTTGAGAAGGCAGCATGTCAGATTTCAGACACTTTCCCTACAAATGGGCTTTTGCAGCTCAAAGGAGGAGGTGGGGGGGGAGCTTTTCGATCCAGATAATAAAGTCCATTTACATGAAAAGATGCCGCTTTCAATGACATGATTAATTTCGGAAATACCTGGCATCTGAATGAAGCAAAGACTTCAAGAGATGACTGATGATGAGAAAAGATAATTAGGCAAATGTCAAGAGTCAGTGTTTTGATTGGTGACTGAGAGGCTGGTCTGACTGGGTTATCGTATACTCATTCCAGATGGAAATGAAAGGACTTTGTGGGGACAGCAGGATGAGCCCTTCATGTTTAAAGACAAACTCTCTTTAATCCCTAGATTTTTCCCGGGTTTTCATCCATTGCAACCAGTAGTGAAGCTCTCCTGCTCCAGCAAGTGCCCTATCTGAATGATTTTCTAATGGGACTGGACTAAGCTCACTCCATTTAAATCTTAACGTGGTTGAGTCACAATCAATCTATCTTTCATTTTAACACTGAGCACTCTCTGTCTTCTCAAAACATCTTGAGCTGACTTCTCCCCAGCTCTCCAGAGCTAAAAGATGACACAGCTATTTTGCAGAGAGGACAAAAGTTGGTCGGTTCCGCACACCTCTCCTCAGCTTCGCACCAAGCACGCGGTCTGGCATGAGCGTGGTGCCCTCAACAGGACGGGGAACAAACCAAGGAGAATGCTGAGGGCCATAGCAAGGCCTATTCTGACAGGACTGCCCTGTTGGGATTGACGGATCACCTCCCCTTCAGGAAAGGGAGCATTCACAGGGCCCTCTCCCTAATCCATCACGGCACTCCAGGCTGCACTTGCCACTGATTGCTCCTTTTCCACGCACGCTGCTTTTGATTTGTGGGATGCTCTGGCTTTACACAGGCATATTTAATCCTCGGTGGGAAAACCACCGATGCTGGAGGCCTCAGTAGGCTTCCCAACCTGTTTTCAGATGAGCTGACAGCACGTCATGCTTCGTTTCTGTACTGCTGCAGTCCTGCTCACCGCCTAGTGAAGCAGCTGCTGGCGAAGGCCTGCTCTGGGATGGAGCGGACGATGAAGCACTGCTCTGCTAAGTCATACCTAATTTGGCCAGCCATCCAACGCCGAGGCTGCTATTAGTTAATCTTCATGTAATTTGTTAAAGTAGGCTTTATGAAGTACTGGAAATAATCGTCTCCCTCCCCCCTCCTGAATCCCGTGGCCGTGCACGGTTAGGGGTTTCATAACAGACTGTATCGTGCAGTCAGAAATGGTGAAGTTTTTATAGCAGTGCATTAGCCAGAGGTGGATAACCTATCTCTAGAGGCTTGATTGACTGGAAACATATTCTCAGCCTGCTTAAAACTGCTTAGAGTGCGTCATGGAGGTCCCCCAAAATAAAACGTTCAGTGTATTTAGTGAAACCCTACACCCTAAGTACATGTAAGGGCACTGTAAGATACTAATTAGGTTGTAACATAAAACACCATAAAAAGCAAAGCATGACATACAAAAAAATGTTTAAGTTCTGGCCAGCTCTTTCATGTTAGAGAAATACATTAAAAATATATTCATTGCAAATATACTGAGGCTTTGAATAAATCTGTTTCTAATAGTAGCCTATAGCTGGAAGAGATATTGCTCATTATGGAGAAATTTCTACATACATTTGTCTTCAAATATTAGAAGCTATTCTTATTTACTTTTTATTTTTTTGAAATAAAAAATCCACCTTCCACAAAGACCAGCCAATTATCATTATGATGACCATGGTCAAAACATGCATGCCCAGCACTTTTTTCCCAGTCTTTTCCCCAGGAAAAGTATGGAAAACAGTGATACTACAAGAGAATAATGACTCTACACAATAGCACACAGAAGTGGAATAATCATAACAATAACATTATTAATAATAATCACTGATTGAAATTTAAAGTTCAGCTAAAACACCTTTCCCTTAATCCTTCCACTGAAAGGAAAGTCTTCAGTTCTGGCTCATGAAGTAACTCAAGAAGTACAATAGCAATGTCTTTTTTCTTTCTTTCAGCATCTACAAATTCTGATGTTCTTACTGTATATATATTTTTTAAGGATTAGACGTCAGCCAAAAGATTTTCTCCATGCTTATACATTTCTTTCATTATCTAGTGACACTCAACTATACCATGTTGTATAAATTAGAAACACAGCCTCCTTAATAATGTTGGAATTACTGTAATTTTAAAACATTTAAGAATATAATTATTTACCTGCATTAGAAATATTAACAGAAAACATGTGTGCTGTGCTGAAAGAAGTAGACCTCAGATCTGTCAAGTATAAATCTAAATCCATCAAACAAAATTACGTGTACATATGTAGTTGTCTAAGAAGAGAATCTAAGTAGGATGGATCCCAGAGTCTTTATAAACACCTCTAATGACACATACATAAATAGAATTTGCATCATACGAAAAAAAAATAACAACCCAACCCCATATAGATTTAAATATTTTCATACCACTACTAAAAGATACTTTCTGCCAAAGCCTTGGCGTTGTTGCACATTATTGAAAGAAGTGCTAATTTAATAAATATGTTGCAAGCTGCGTTCAAACTAAACACCAATCACATCCGTTTGTTGGTGTATGTGCACAAAGTTCAGGATTGCAAAACCGCTTGTTAGGAAACAAGCTGCATTTTATCAATGAATATACTCTTCTTGGGATTTTATGGCTTTCCTTTTAATGTGGACGGTCACTTTTCCTCCTTTGTTTGGAAAGGGTACAGTTTATACTTCTGCCTGGATTTTGCATTTCCCTTGAAGGTTTTTGTGATTAACAGTATCATAATTTTATTGAGTTATTTCACACACAAATGACTGAGCCCGAAGGGTATTCTAGATTTACAAGATTTTACTAATAACCAGGCTCCCCTTTGTATTAAAACTGCTAATTAGCGCTTTTAAACAGCTCAACATTTAATTCTTTGAAGGCACCATATCAAGGGCTGATATAAAACTGTTTATGTAGGATATATAAAATAAGAAGGTGTTAAACCCAACACAAATTGAGTGGCAGGGGGTTCCCTAAAGTGCTAATTTTATGTTTGTTTTCGTCTCATTTAAAGTTAAGATGTCTGCATTACAACAGTGAAGTGTAACATGCTTTACATACAGATTAAGCAAAATGTGTCAATTTATGAGCCTTATTTGCCTGGAGAGGTAGTCACTAGTAGTTTCATCAGTGCTTTTATGCATGCATATATATGTGCACGTGTTTTTGTATGAGGGTACACAAAAATGTGTGTATGCATATACATAGCTCTGCAAGTACCCACACACAGAGGAACTCATTTTTACGTCCTTATTAGCGAGCCTCTGCATAGCCCTTTACTTCAGTGATTATGGAAAACTTATAACCAATTAATTATGTGAGATTGCTCATTTAAAAATTTTAAATATTTCATTTCATTCAAATACACTGTGACAGTTTAAGGCCACATTTTGTTTAATTGGTATTGCTAAACAGAACTGATTTATACATGCTGAGGATATCAGATGGCTGTAACAGAGAAATAAATGACTTGTCAGCTGCATTCTATTCTCCTTTTCTCCAAATCAGTCTTCAGAACACCTCAGAAATCCACTAAAAATGAGGCAATTTTCACTCAAAAGTGCCAGCTTCTCCTTACTAATGAACATTGAAAAACTGCTTCTAGGGAGGAAAAAAAAAAGAAAACTAAATTTTTTGGGGGGTCAAAACCATTGTTCATAGAAATTTAATTCCAAACTCTGTTCAACGAGGTTTTAAAGATAATTGCCTTTTCAAGTGAATTTCTGGCTATCATCAAGAGCTGTGAATTGTACGAGAGTCTCTGCTGCCCATCTTCAGCTGCCCTTGCTTTGTGTCTTGAGAGCACCATCACTGTGCTCCACTCTCTTCACCCACTTTCAGAAGTGTGATAATTGTTTTCTGATACATCTCCCTGTGTGCTTGTAAGGTAAGGCAAAAATCCTACTGATACCAGAGACCAGGTCTTGGAATTGGAATAGCTCTGCAGAATCCTACCCAAACTAAGTGTGCAATTAATTGGTTTTCAGGCTTTGAGCTTGAGTACAGGTGTAGACACTTCAGGGTTCATATGCAAAACTGATGAGAATTTATTCATGCAATCTAGTGGCCGCGCATAACAATCTATTAAGAATAATTTACAAAGTTCTAATGATGTAAACATCAAGATGGAAAATGTCAGTAAGGTAAAGCTACGAGAGGTGGTGGTGGGGGAATGAAAAACTATCTACCAGGCAGGAAAACAAATACTTAAAAATTATTTGCTAACACTATTCTTCCAGCAAAGAAATGGAAGTTAAGAATTAAATATCCACTCTTTGTGTTGCATAGTAAACTTTTTTGAGAGTTCCATCTTAAACTGCACTCTGTTCTGCCTTTTCACATTCAGTGGACAAGTATTAGACATCAAGATCTGGCTGCATTGGCCAATGTACAAACACATGGTAAAAATAGACTTTCCTCACAGATATCAGTCTGAGTAGACTGCCTGTTCATAGAAAGATGATAATGTAAGGAATATGAGCAATAGCATCTTTGTGAGGTTGTTACTTCAAGAACAGTGCTTCACCACTATGTTATGTTTACTTAGGCAAGTGTTTTTCTCTTTGGTAGGATGAATCACTGACTTTGCAATCAGTGGTACACTGAGCTCAAATGTTTCAGTCTGTTTATTTTACATGTATGCACGAAAGCAGTGGGTGGAAATGAACTGGCAAAACTCTGGATTTTCTTAGCATGAGCTTGAGCAAAATCCAGTGTGGCTTTTTAAAACTTTATTTCAAAAGGCCTGATAAATCTTTACCTCATTCCCAAAGCATACAATCAGCTGGCATTCTCAAGACAACAGTAGTAATGCTGTTCCCAAAGCTTCAGGAGCATGCATATGCATTTGCAACTGACTTATGCATCTCAGCACACGCTGAAGTATCTAGAAAGATGCATATTGTTTGATGTTTCAAATTTAAGGTGAAATTCCATAGCGCCTTACAGTCGCCCCTGTTCTACAACCTAAAACACGTTAATTTCCCATTTTCATGGTCTTTGTTTCTCTGTTCCTAACTCAGCTTCCCTGGGAGAGCCTCTGAGAGCAAGGAAAATTGGAAAGTTGCCCTGATTCTCATTCTGCCCTGACACATATGTTGGTATGCTTCAGAGCAGCCTAGAGGCAGCATCGACAAATAACATCTGGCAGCTTGCCTCCACAACTTGCATTTATCCTACTGAACTTTAGGCACACACACTGAGGCATCTTTGGTGGGAGCCCATCACTTTGTTTCCTCTCTAGGCAACAAAGACAGCCATACCCAAAGTGGGCAACCCCAAGGCACATGGGATGTAGTTTTCTTTCTAAATTAATCTCATGCAAGAAAAGCAGTTGTGATGTGAACTCCAGATGAAATAGAAAGGGGAGAGCAGCTCTGCCATTTCTCCTTTTTGTACCTCTGGAGACCTGGCCATTAAACAATGGCATCAGCTTCTTTACAATTGGTACATGGACAATGCCAGCTATTACTCTACAGTGTCAAAGATTTGTTCATAGCTGAGCACTTGGAAAAGTCAAAAAGTCATCTGTATGGTCATTTACTCTACCAGGGGACATACCAACTTCCTACTTTGCTTCTGTGTGAACTTACTGTTCTGAAGAGCTGCTTCATATGACTTCATGACAGTCCAACTCCTAATAAATCCCACCTGACTGAAATGAATTAGGTCTGGGAATATGTGTTCCAGATTATTAACCAGCACCTTTGCAAGTAACTTACCATCCACATTTATTAAAGATATTGGGTGATAATTTGTGCAGTGTTCTGGATCTCTCCCTGGTCTAAGAATTATGATAATTAGTGCTCAGAGAGAGGATGTCATTCATATGTTTCTCAGGGTGCAGAGAATAGCATATCATTACACTCCTTTTAGATTTGAGATGGATAACTCCAAGACTATTCCTATCTTTTAACCTTGGCCACCCAGGAGACCGCTTGGCCAAGTGGATGGAGGCTCAAAGTGGGGGTCAGGATGGTTCAGAGGGCTGTAAAGTGAGAGATCACTCCAGGAGGAAGGATCAGTGAGGAGGCTGATACAGGCATGGAGGCTGATACAAGCATTGGTGCCATGCAGTGACCACTCTGGAAAGCTTTTTAAGACCTAACGAACGCAGACGTCAGAAGAAAAATTACCATATGCACTTGGAGGCATCAGAAAGTGTGATTCTGAATTCTAGAAGATAATTTAAGAGAGAATAAAATTGTAAACTCCCACAGGAACTTTAATATTAAATTCACTTCTGCTAGTGGACTTTCACTTCCCAAAGTCCTCAGAAGTACATCTGCACCAGTTCTAAGCCATCAGTGTGCCTGAATTTCCCAAATCAAAATCTTTACTGATTCATAAGCATCCTCCACCTGAATTGCACTGATACTGCAGTGCTATCTGCGAATCTCTAGCCTTCAGATTCCACTTTTTGAGCACCATGTCTTAAGATTACTTTCCTGGAAGAGAAAGTAATCTGTGTTGCCTCATCTTTATTTCTGTCTACACTCAGGCAGACACACAAAGGACTGTGATAACAGTACCATAAAGTCGGTTTTCTTCACTGATCTGTAAGCGTGGCTAGTCTCCACACTGCTGAATAATTTCCATGGTGCTGGTTTGGGGGATGAAAAAAACCAACTTTCTCCTTCAACAGCATATTCCTGCTTGACTTTCATCAAAGACTTAAACAGCCAAGGGCTTTTAGCATCTCATTTCACTTATACACACAGGCCATTATAACCTGCATAAACAAGGATGACAAGTTGAGATTAATGAAGGTCCCAAAGTGACAGAACAATTTAATTGTCAGAAATCATAGGAGGTGAACTTTGCCAGTGTATTTATATAAGACTGCCATAGTCTAAAATCTTCCCTAATTGATTATGACCAATAAGTAATAACACTGGAAGCAGTTTTCTGGAATACAAATAAGAAATGACCCCGAACAGTTAATAGCAGTATTAAGATACATAATATAAGAATATTAGATTGATAAAATAGATGACCAATAATATCCTGCAAACAACAGCAGTGTTTATGCTTTAAAATAGAGCAGAGGAAAACTGCAGCAAACCTGACAGAAGTCAAATGAAGTGGTCTGGTTGTAAAAAATAAGAACTTGCAAGAGTCAAGCAGAGATCCTTGCAATGATGCAACCACAGCAGAGGCAAGCAGTGATCCATCTGAATCTGCAGTGCAACACCATTCTTTCACCTCTCTTGTATGGATTACTTTGAGAAAGTTTAAAGATCGTTTCTGAAAGAATCTTAAAACCATTATGTATATTTGTTCAGGAGTAAAACCAGTGTTGTGTAAACATACATACTCATATGGATTTCTGATACTAATTGAGGGGGGCAAGCCACACAAAACCTCTTTTCTAACCTTTGGAAGAGTCATCAGGTAATTCAAAGCTCAAAATACAACCCACAACTCTTTGTATTTTTGAATTCCTCAGGCTCATTCGGTTGTTGCCTAAACATACGGCTGCCTTTGGAGCTCCCTGCCTCAATTGGAAGCCTGCTCAACCCGTTCCCTTGCCTTTCTATGATAATATCTCCTTATTTTTCACTTCCACATATCCTATCTTATGTCCCATTTATATCTTCTAGCCAGGCTTCTCCAATGATCCCAAGCAAATCATCAAGCTAATTTGAATGATATCTCAGAGAGAGCTGGAATAACCACTCTTTTATGTTTTTTTTTCTTCCTTTTCTTTCCTTTTCCAGAAGGTAAGTAACTAACTGTGCTGGCAGTATTCCTCCTTCTAAATATAAAAAATATCTCTTCATTCCAGTAATATTTTACTTAAATGGCTGCCAGAGATGGCTGTATAATTGATCCTGCCTTAGAGCAGCAGAACAGAATAGATGGCCTATGGAATTTCTTCCCAGTCTTACATTTCAATGATTCTCAAATGATAAAGGAAAAAGGCAGCACTTAATGCATTTCACTCATATCACCTCATAACTGTCCCTTCACATGACTAAATCAGGCTCATTTCACAATCTTGTCCTCCTGTTTACAATGGCACGTGTCAACTTAGCTATTCCAAACTTCTTCCAATAGGCAAACCAAACAGGATACCGTAGACCAAGCTCTGACTCAATATACACGAGCTGTTCTCATTAGATCAAAGGCAAAGGTAAATATAGCTGAGGCAGAAATTGTCTCCATATGTCATAAGCAGCCTAACTGGTGTTTTATAAAATGATACTTACTGTCACCAGCAATCTGCGAAAACACTCCCGATTTCTCTGGGATCTTCCCCTTGACATTCTTTTCAAACACTTTGAAAAAAGGTTAGATTTTAAGAGGACTTTCTGCAAGCAGAAAGGCTATGTTTGCTTTTCAACAAGAGCCTGAAAACCTCAGTCCCAAATGCATTTCGTGCCTTCGGAGTTCAGAAAGAAAGTACCCACATTTCAATTTAGATTAGTTAGACCCATCTTGATAAAAGCTGAGGTCTGGCTAACCCTCCTCACTGCTGCTCTGAGTGGGCCATGGGCTGCGTAAAGGGCAAGCTCTTTCCTCTCAAGTTTAGCTTCTCCCTTTACAAATGCATTATCTGCAGGATTCTTAGCACATTTTTTGTTTTTGTTTTTGAAAGTGGCCAGACAAATAATTTGTGTAAACTTCCTTCAGACAGCAGATAACTTTTAGCTGCTGCTTGGCTGATGCATTTTGAGAAATGAGTAATCAAAATTCATGACATGCTCTCTGGGCCCCCGACGCATTTTAATTCTTTGATCAGATAAATGCAATTGCTTCAAAAAAGAAAAAAAAAAAAAAACAACAAAAAAACTTGTCTTGAAGGATCAAGAAAATGAATTCAAAATGTGCTTTCACAATCAGTTAAAGTTATTTACAGAGAGACCAGGCCTCTACAATCTTCCCCCCATAAAATCTGTAGTGTTTATTTACAGAACGTAAAGGAAAAGGAGAACTAATGTAACCCCGAAGGGTTAACAAAATGTATTTTCGGTGGAAGGCTCAGGTCACACTCCCATTGAACCAGCTTAGGCATTCGAGCCTTTTAACATCATTAAAGTCCTCATCAATAACAGGATCCAAGCTCCTCAGCCTCCTTATGCCACCCCCAGTTCAAGCATGGGTTGGGAAGGACGAGTCCCAAATATCACGCTTTGGCTCTGGCACTTTTGCCTGATAAGTCCAAAACAGTCCAGTCTGACAGGCCCTTTATATGTAAGCTTGAAAAATAACCTATTTAGCATTCCCCAGTTCCAGCACATGATTTCACTGGGAAACTATGCAAAAGATACTTTGGAAATAAATATGCACAAGAAATTACAACTCTGTCTGAATGACCCCCTACCTTGGAATGTCTAGAACTGTGAGAATTATAAGGTCAGGAAATATGTACAGGCCTAGTGCCTTGAAAAGTTACTATTCCTTATTAGGAATCTGCGCAGACATGGAAGCAGGAGTTGTATAAACTAAAAGGAAGATTTTTTCCTGTCGCTTACATGCCTAGTCCTTGACCTATCCCATTTATAGTTTCCTTTAAGATACTATGCATTGCAAGTTCATTTGTTTCCTAGTAGTCCTCCAGCAGTGATCTGCAGATCCAGCCAATACTTCAGACAGAGAAGGGCTATGTAAGCAGAAGCTTGAGATTTATATGCCTGTAAAATCACAGGTATTCATTTATATCGCTGCTAACAATTTCGAGCTCCAGCTCCACCGTTTCCAGGTAAAAGGTATCCTTATTCTCTGTCTGAAAATTTTAAATGCAGACATATAGAACTGTTTAGTCTGCTTTACTATAAATAGGAGGTAATATGTTATTTCAAACAAAAAGTATACCATAAACTACGCACTTAATTTTGACAGATTGTGTTTTCCTATATATGGGCTCAGTCCTGCTGTGCTTTCACGGATCAAACTCCCATTGACTTCAGCTGCTCTCCTAACAGTGCAATTCCAAATACTATCTTTTGTTGTATTTCACACCTTCGGGTTCTTTTCCTAATCCCTTCCTCTGCATAACAGTACTATACTTTGCAATATCCAATTGTAGGCTTGCACAAGCTACAGAAAAGCTTCTTATGAGCTGAGAAGTGCTTGCAAGGAGCAATCCCCTCCTTTGCCTTTCCTCTCCCCCCTCACCACCCACCTCACTCAAATGTCTTGATCAGACAAGCAAGACACAAAATTCAGGAGAGTACCACTGCTGTAGATAACCCCCCAAATCAAGGAAAAGAGCTGCTTTTACATCAGAGATAAACTTGCAGCTAAAATTCTCCTTTGTGTCACCCCCTGGTTTGCAGTTAAATGGCATGGAGTGTTTACTCTTCCAGTGAACAAGCCCATTATATGACTTAAAGTGTTAGCATACACAGCACTGACATGTCCATTACACCCATGCATACTGATACCTAGATTACAGAGAAGTTCAGGTTACCCAATTAAGAACTTGAGCTGCATTTTGGAAACCAAGAAGCTGGAAGGAGGTCTGGCCGGGCTATTTCAGCTCTGATAAAGACATTGTTTGCAGAACTCTGGTCCACCAAGTGCAGCAGAAGGAGGGTGGATCTGAAGAGAAAGAGCCAAACCCAAATGTCAATCCAAAGTGCTGGCTCATAGTTTAGCCTGTGGGAAATGAAAAAGGAGACTGATATGTGGCTTGTCCTCCTGTCAGAGGGGAAGAGAGGGCTGGAGGGTAGGCGTGGGTAAAATGCACCGTATGGGTCCTGGCTGCACTCAGTGCAACTTGACAACCTGCCTCCACACTTGCACAGGGCCACACTCTCCAGGCCAAATGGCCTACATAGCCATTGACACAAATATGCTCTTGCAAGGGGTCTGAGTCCCAGTTAGGAACGCTGCAGGCTGGCAGCCTCGCTCCATGCCAGTACAAACAGTGCACATGCTGCAGGACAGCAGTGCTCCCTCCTCCGCACTTGGAGACTGTGAATCATCTCAGGTTAATGGGAGAATCTCCACTGACTTCAGTGGGAACAGAATTGAACCTTAAGCAGTTGTTAGAGGACGGCACATATAAAGGCAGCTCTAGCCACTTCCATTTTATTTAAAGATGTTGTTACGTGCTTTGACAGTTCAACTCTGCACATTTAAACATTCGGTTACTGCAGCTTTAGCGAAAGTGATTCTCTCTAGCAATACAAATCTCTGGTTACCAAACATTTACTTTATGCTCTCAAAAAGATAATGTAACAACATTCTGCGTTTTCTGTTTCCAAATAAAAGGAATTCACAATATCCCCTTGTGTTATTGTTACAGACTGCACAGCTAAATTTAAACTCCTTTATCTTATGCTGATCTTTCAAATAAAGTTCATTATTGTATCAAGTATGTTCATGGTTAGCAACTATTGTTTAATATTAAACACCCTTTGCCAATAAAGGTCCATATATAATTGACTGTTACAACCTTGGTTACAGCTGTTCCAATAATAAAAGCTCTAATTAAAATCACATTCAGATTTCTGAGATAACCACTTCAGGCCTGCTCACACAGCAGCACCTTCTGACCGTCCCAGGGACCAGAGGGAGACCACTTCTCCAAGAAAGCCTTCGACCAGCAGAAGACTGGTCTTCTATAGGCCAGAAATAGACTTCCTCTATTTCATTTGATAACAATAAAGAAAGGGATGAAATTTTGGTGATGTAGAGCATAATTCTCACCACTAAAATTCTTCAGAAACAAGAAGTCCAGGTGAACTTCTGAACTATGAGACTTAGCTAAGAAACTATGCCAACTTCTTTAACTTTCTATGACATTCTTAGAGAAATAATTTTTAATAGCTTCCAAATATCAATTCAGCTAGGATTAGTATACATGAATTGGCAGGGGGGTTGGACTCAGTGTGCCTTCCAACCACTACAACTCAGTGATTGTGTGAATTGTGAAACTTCTTCTATTCCTTCTGATATTTTTTCCTGAATTTCTTTCCCATTCAGTCCCAACATTAAAACAGTTCAGGGCAAATCTATACATACATATTTAAATTTGGCACATATGATGGTATTCTTATCAGATAAAACTCAAAGAATCATCGCTGCTTGTGACTGGGAAATGAAATCACCTCACTTGTGTGTAATATGTCACGATGAAGAAGGAATGTGCCATTCCTAAGAACACTGAGACTTGATGCAAAAATTGGCAATGCTTAAAAAATAATCCAAATTCAGAACTTAATTTTGTGGCATGGATTTTTTACACTGTATGAATCAAATAACAGGCCTAACAGTACACAAGGTTATTAGGATGAAGCAGAAAGGAAAGAACGAAGCCTCTTTATCCATTAAAGAACAGTAACTCCTGAAGAGCTGCTTCCTGGAAAGCATGGCTGGTACTTGAGGAGATCTTCTGCACCTGCTGTCCCCAAAACTTGTAACTCAGAACCATTTTGCTCTCCCTCTCTGGAACTGAGACAAGTTTCTACTGAACTGTGCTCCTTTTCACAAGTGGCAGAGGTGCAGCTCCATATGTTACTACCATCAGAGACTAACAATCCCCCCTTGCACAGCTGCCAGCCCCGTGACAGATTCCACAGAGATCTGTTAGGACTGACATAGGTGGAGTTGAACTTGTTCCGTATTTACCATCATTTCACCAAAACATTCTCAGGTACGCACTCCACACGAATATCTTCCACTCAGAAAAAGTACTCTGCTTGATGAATTGTGATTCTCACGCCAGCAGGAACAGGCAGCTCTCACACATAAATGAATGGGTTCTTGCCCTGGGAATCTAACCTTACAATAAACCATTCCAATCAAATTTAGCAGAGCCAGATGTGTGAACCAGCCTATTTTCTTGACCTAGTCATCTTACCGCAGCATAGCCCAATTTTCTTAATAATAACATTGCAAAGCACTAGCAATTCAACTCTTCCTTCTTTCTTCAAATAAAGTAGGCACGCAGGGAAATGAAAAGCACTATGTGATTAAAGTGATAGAAATAAACATTCTTAAGTGAGAAAAGAAAATGAATGAAGTTCCCACCGGAAGACTACCTCATCATCACTGTGACTTCAGCTACAGGACGAAATGTCAGCCAGTGCCCACCAGTGTTATTTCAGCCACTTCAATGACACTACTCTAGTTCACACCCTCCAAAAAAACCCAACCCTAGCACATGAGCATGCAATTATGGCCAGGCAGTCTTGACCGCTGCAGGATTTCTGCATTGCTGAGTCATCCTGAAACACTCCAGGAGAAGATCTGAAGCATCTGAGATGCCCCTTATTTTCCTCTTTATCCAGCACCGGTTCCGCTCTGGCTAACTGAAGCTTTCTTTGCCCTTCATGCACCTATATATTCCCCTGCCTTAGGGTGTGGGTTTGGAAGGCAGTGCCAGTGATCCTCAGCAGAAATGAGACACTGCCAGTTTTCATGCAAACTCCTAACTTATCTGAGTTGCTCCACACTGGGTGCGGTGATTTAGGAAAGCCCTGCTGATATGCAGAGCTATTTTGCAATCATGCCCTTATGTTCATCTGTTTCATTTAAGTGAATGAACACTACTGTGAAAAACTCTGCTTTTGAGCTTACTAGCATTTTAAATTTCCAGTCAAAATCTGCAGTGAGAAAGGGCTTTGATGTTTCCACACAGCTATAAAACTTATTTGTTTCTATGAGGGTACCAGGCTAAATAAAAATAACCCTACACTGCCCTTCAAGGTGAAAAAGAATTTTGGGTAATTCAAAGCGGTGACATACAGCGTGCTGATCTACAGAGGACCAGTAAGCCTACTCTTTCATCAGCCTTTGATGTACTAGTTACAGAGGACAGTACTGGGCTTGGTAGCACTCTTCTCATTGCTTCATTATTTGCTCTATGAAGCAGCTTTGCTATTGAGTCAGGGTCGGTGTTTCTGTCGTCACCCATTATTTTCTAAAAAGGCACAAGGAAAGGCGTCTCTTGGACCTGTGACATCAAGAGGGAAACAAGCTTCACACCTGATCACTAAGGATTCCTGCATATACCTGCAATAAGCGTTTGACTTCTGGCCATTTCTCAGTGCCTGACAAAGCATCTTTACTCAGCTCTGGGACAGAACCCCTCACCTGTCATAAAGACAGATCCACTTCCCACCAGCCCTCATCTAAGAAGCGCACACACGCACGATGTAAGTTTTAATGTAATGTAATTTAATGTAATTCAGGGCTCCCCTAGTTGTGTCTCAGCTTCTCCTACCTGGCACCGAAGCCTGATTAAATATTAACACGGGGTGGGTCCTATTATTTCCTGACTTCCGAGAATCCATTGGTAAATTGAGATCTAGCTGCTAAAAATTTCTGACACAACATAATTTGTATTGAACCCCCTTTCCTTGCCAGAGTGCCAGTGTTAATAAATCAGGCTGTTCACATTGAATAAATCCATTTAAATACTTATAAAATATTAAAGATGCATTTGGGAAAAGCCTCTAAGGTGATTGTTGCACCCATGCACCTCACAGTAACTAATTTATTAAAGAGTTTGCAAACCTGGGAAAGAAGGGAAAAGAAAAATGGTTTCATAAACCAAGAGCAGAAGCCAATTTTTCAGCTCAGATGATGAAAGGAAGCATGCATTTCTAATCAAAAAGACAGATACGCCTTTTCTCTCCCACCATTCCCTCAACAGCAAAGTGCCTTTTCATCATCAACAACACTCCATTCCTAATGTCTGCTGAGGCCTTTCTGCACCTTCTCCATACACTAGTAATGTACACACAGCATCCCTTTGAAACAAGAGCCCATTAGCCGAGGCAGACTACCTTTTCACATGGAGTCCTTCCGTTGGTAGTCATCAGCAGAGTGCTAAATCATTCCAACTGGGCATGCTCACAGCATGGCAGCGGGATAAACAGATATTTAGAAACACAGACTGAAAATTGCTTTTCTACCTTTCTAGAAGGGTGGTTTTTATTTTTATTTTTTATTTTTTTTAAAGGAAAGGTCATAAACTACTCAGGGAACATCAAGCTCTCCTCTCTCACCCCCTTCCCTCCTCCCTTAAACACAGATTTTTTTAACAAATCCACTTTTGCTTACACCCAGGTCATCTGTAATTTTAGACCTTCAACCACCAGCCAGTCCCCTTTAAAGATTACATAGTAAATGCGACCATAAATTTGTCCCACAATAAGAAACGAGTTTGAGCATGCCCTGAAAGAGGGATTTATGTGATTGTTTTCCTTCCAGTGGGCGTGGTGAAGGGATATAGAAACTGTCAGCGAGAGCAGCAAGCCGGGTGATACTTCACAATAGCTACCTGAGTAATGCAGGAGAGATTACGCCTAAATTGAGGACTGCCATTTGAGAGGACAATTAATTTTCAGGCTGTCGTAAAAGCTCTGTTGACAATTCTCAGCTGAGATTTTGCTTCTCGGTGAGGGTTTAAACAGCTTTGTTCAATACAGGCAGTAGTACTGGTGCCATTCTTTGGGTTAAGTCTTGGGATTTTTTCCCCAAAGAAAAGCCTAATGCCTATTATTGTATTTCTTTCTTGACATGCAAGAAAGCTTTTGTGTGTTTAATGTTAATGCTCACTTCTAGATCTTCACCTGAGACCACATGTCAGACTACTGTTTTTTTGGGGGAAGAGACTGATTCAGTATCCTAATGCAGCTGGGCAGATAAAAACTGCCCAGATCAAACTATGAGCAGCCTCTGATCACATTTGGTCAGGATTTTGCTTGTTATGCCCCTTTGCTGGTCCCTTTCAAGCACCTAGGAGCACAGTGGTCTATAAGAATGGAAAATCTATTGATCTCTTTTGCTGTATGTGGGAAGGACACTTTTCTGCATGCTCAAGTCATCCCACCATTGAGTAAACAATTTCACAGCAAAAGACAGCAGGTGATGGTTCCAGGTCCTCAAAGAGAAGTTCTTCCCCTGCCTGACAATAATGCCAGAACTGCCTTTATTTTTTTTTGCTGAAGTGATGATAATATCCCATCCAAGCTCACAACAACAGAATGGCATCACAGCAGTGTGACCGGGGCCACGTTCTCCCAGGCACCTTAGAAGCAGGTGCCTAAGTGAGCCCCTGGGCAGCACAGAGAGCTCAGGGACAAGAAATGACAGAGCTTAACTTCAGAAAAGGTCTTCTGCCACATCTAGGCCACTATCAATCTCCAGCTCGTGGTTCTCAGATGGAAGCACCCCAGTTGGAAGTAGCTAGCCTTGCCACTGAGTCCAATTCATTACCAGTGACAAATTGTCCCTCAGGAGGCAGCTGCTCTGGACTGATATACAAATGTTTGTGTACAGAGACTGAAGGATGAAAGGGTTAATTATTCAAGAAACTCAGGCAGAAGGGGAAAAAAAAAGTTCCAAGCTCAGGGAGGTTATCATTGCCTTTTGCGCAGGCTGGTTTTAATCACTTTCTTGTACCTCTCCCTGACTTCATTTATCAAGCCTTCACATAAAAGTTGCAAAGTGAGGTTATTCAGCGGATACCTCCATTCATCTCAGATGATTGACCAGGGTGGTTTGCAGTACAAGCTAACCTGGGTGATGGCATTCCTCCTGTTTTCATTGCACAGCCTGCTTTCATTTTATGCTGTAATTGTGTTTTCACGAAACCATAACCAAGCAGGCTGCAGATCCCAGGTTCCAGATTTATTTACAAACACCCTGGCCAGCCCCCCTCAGCCTTCTCCTGTTATCTGCTTTACGCTGCTTTGGATCTTACCGCCAGGAGTCTGGGGTGGATTAGCACAAGATAGGAACTAGATCCAATCTAACCAAGGGGACCCAATCAAGCCGTTCTTCCTCCCCTACTCCTCCTCCTCAGAATAAACCCACGTCCTGCTTCCACACAAACTTTTCATGGGAAATGGCATCTGATACTAAACACTTCTTTCTGACTTTGCAGGAGCAGTGCCAGCCTCCAGAAAGTAACATGAGTTTGGATACGTGACAGAAAGAGGTAACTCTGCACTAAGCAACTCTGGAGACCTAAAGGAAGAAGACACCTGATCAGGGATCATCACTTCCACCAGATGGGTCATCAAGGTGAGTGAGGCAAGTTGTAGGTATTATCCTCATTCAGGGTGAGTACACGTGGATGAAGAAACATCTTTGTGTAGCTGCAAATAAGTCTGGGTTGAAATGTTACCTGCTGGTAAGGCTTCAAAGCTGATCATGAGGCAAAATGTGTGAAAAATTTCTATCCTGCCTTTACGGAAGTAAAACCATGAGAATCTGGATTCCTCTGATTAGCAAACAGCTGATTTAGAAATAATATATGTGGTTTTTTGTGCAGTTTAGAAACCTCAGCTGGGGTAAATCATCATACTGAGGGCTCTGAGGCCACTCACACCGCTTCGCTTCAGAACCTGATTCAAATTTTTCAATGCATTTCCTTTGAGAAATGCACACTGACTGAGGAAAGCCCAATCAGTGATTGTGAAGAGTTCCTGTTGGCACTGATCATCTGCAGTCACTTCCTAGGCAAGAGCCATTTAGATAAAAGCAGCATTTCCATCCAAACAACCTCAATCAGTTTGGATGGAGAAGAGGAAGGACGATGGGGCAGAACTGCCGAAGAAGTCTTTGTTCTATTTAAAGCATTCCAATAAGATTTCAACCACAGAATATGGCAACAGAACTGATCACAGGGGAAAATGTAATTAAAATACCTTTCTGCATTTTGCAGCCACAAAATCGCTGGCAAATCGTTGTAATCTGGCTTTGCTGAAGTAGAGGGCATGAGTCAATGCTCCAGGAAAGAGTTTGAGCTAAGTACTTTTCAAGTTAGTTACCTTGCTCAGGGCCAAAGCAGAGCTTTGTATACTTTCTATTACGGAAAGGCAATCCACAAGTCACTTTTCTTTCTGTCCTGTCCTTCCATTGCAGTGCTGGAGTGACTCAGTACGCCTGTTCAGGTGCAGCAGACAGAGAAATTGAAGCTTCTTCTCCACTCTTAAGTTTTACTTCTGCCTCTTAACAGCAGACTGTTTTTGTAGATTACAAATTAACTTTGATTGAGAACAGCAAGGAAATCCATGCAGCCTGAAGCAAGAAGAGCCTTCAGGCAGGTGTTGGTAGGCTTCCTTTAGAAGGCCTCCCTGGATACGTAAAGACAGTTCATTAGTGCTGGTTTGTATATCACTGCTGCTATCTTGTTGATAACATGTTTGCGTCCAATCTGTTTTTGTCTGACTCCAATTCTAACCAAAATTCAGACAGAAATATTAACCACAGAGGGATTCTCATTCGCTTTATCATCTCCTTTCAATTCCTGGCTTGCAAAGGTAGTTCTTAGATCGCACCTTTGACAAAAAAAAAATAAAAAAATCTTCCACTATTGCTTTTGCTGGACTGAGTTCTATCTTCCTGAGATTATTTACTCTCTATTTTGGGGTGTGTGTGTGTGTGTACAGAAACTGAACATTAAGACTAAAAAGAGCTCTTGCCTCTTTCTGATCAAAGAGCTGAACACTCCCAGACCTCTCGGTGACCTTTTAGGTGATGCTCTGGGGACTCTAAAGTCTTAGAAAAAGCAAAGGCTCAAGACCATGAACATTATTAACATTAGATGCTGAGAAAGCCTTTGATCAGGTGGAGTGGAATTATCTGATAATAGTCTTAATACAATACTGAATTGGAATAACTTTTGGAGGTAGATTTCTTTCTCTGTGTGCCCTATAGCAGATGTCAGGACTGATGCACAAAGTGAAAAGTTTTATTCTTTTCTGGAAATATTTATAACAAAGGCATATTTCATCACAAAGGTAATGAACAGTGTTTTAGCAGGAAGATCACGAAGGTTGCCATCCCACTGAGATAGAACCTTGCAGTTACAAATGTAAATTGAAACGTTACCTTCCTGAAGAGATGTGAAAAAGATTTTGCTGAGTTGTGTTTGAGACAATAAATGTTGGGACAGAACGGTAATGGAGAAATGAAAGCATCAAATTAAAACTTGGCAAAAGAGGAAAAATAACGTGTGTCGTCCTCCCCCCTCCCCCCCAGATTCAAAAGACACACTCTCCAGATGTAAGCAAATGAATCATTAGAGAGTAAACCTGCATTATCCACGTACTGAATCTGAGGAATGAAGCAGGATTCATTCAGGGCTGTTTTTTCTTTGAGGATGGCAAAGACTAGCTGATTTATGTGAGAAATTTTTAGAGAAATCTTTCCCCTAGGATTTCACAGAGTCTCTTGCTGTAGGATAAAAATCAAATGCTGCAGACTTCTTGGTTGCCTTTCCTTTTACTCCTTAGTGTCATTGTAAGGCAAGACTTCCAGAAGGTTTTTCATAAACCCCTACATTCTACTGCCAGAAGTTCATCTTGATAATCAGCAGAACCTTTTTGTTGCTCATTTTAAAGTGCTAGCCTATTCTGTATTGCCTAATACCAACGAGAAGGGGAAAAAAGACCTATTTGAACTTAACGCTGTGACATAATATCCCTTTGTTTGTACTCCAAAACTTTATAGGCCTCCCTTGTGTCTTATTGAAAACTCATGCCTTATTTGCTGTTCATTATTATCTTTTCCATATTTCTGCATCTTAAGGTTCCTCATCTTATAGAAGATTTATTTCAAACAACTTTTCTTCTGCAGAGGTATGCTTTTGCATTTTTGAACTGAATTGGCATAGTGTTATAATTGTCTATTTTTCTAATTCTCTGGGTCTCGATCACAAGCTGTACGTAGTCCAACAGAAATGTTTGTGAAGTATATTAGCTAAGAGTCTGTAGATTTCAGATGTCTGGGATGCATGGATGATGCAAACAGTTTAAAAGAGCAGAAGGTGGGTTTGAGCTTTCATTCACTTATCAACTAGTAAAAATTAATAAATGGACGTGGAAGATGGCCCACACTACATATGCTACCATGCTAAAGTCACAGAGCTGCTATATTTTTAATGCACTTGCAAAGTTTCATCTGCAAATTTCATTAATATATTCCTGTAGATCCAGGATGGCTTCTCCTCAGGAGTCTCTACTTTCTGGATCATAAAGTTGTCTTCACTGTAATTTAGGAACCTCTGCGATGATGCATGTTCAGCTGTATTTGTTACTCAACAGATGTCTGGGTAGTTAAATTCCTCCATGAGGCTTTATCAGTACTTCTATTCTGGGATTCCCAACTGGTTCAAGATGTACCTCTCCTAGTCGGCAGCAGTACCATGACTCAGAGATCAGCATGCACAGCATGGGCCATGCTTGTTTAGCACGGGCCTTGGGTGGCTGGCTGCCCTGATAGCTGCTAGTCTTACTGCTTGAGTTGGCCATGCAAACCTAGAGTCAATGTCTTGCTGGTTCCTGCCCAAGGGACAGGCTATAGGGTAGCTGGGGCTTTGACCCGCTTTCTTAATTCTCGAGATCATTTGCTGCAGTAACTGTCACTGCTCTTCCTGTGGGGCTGCTGCCTGGGCTTGCTGCTCCTCCATAAATTCTGACAACACCTGCTGCTCTCACTATTCCCTCATACATTACATCTACAACAGAAGCATGAAAACACACGGTGCTCACACTTCATTTGAACAGCCACCTTCCCAGTGTAACACGCTGATCCTAACGCTGCCTCTTTGAGGGGTTTGGTTTCAATAAAACAGGCGTGATAATGAGTTAACAACACTGAAGTTGAACTTCTTTTCAGACCTACCCAGGGCTCTTTGGCTTTCCCAGCTGCTCTTCCTGCACACTGGGTCAGCTCTTACCTTGGAGTACCACTCATGCTCAATGGGCCACTGGTTGCAAAGAGTCAGCAGAATGCATTCAGCCTTCTGCCAGAAGAATGAACATGTGATAGCAGTGTGGGAGAGTTTTAGGCACACGCTGCCAGGCTGCTCAATTCCCTTAGGCTACTTCTTTGCATTACATATTAAGAAGCTTTCCCCAGAGCTGGTCAAAGTGTAAAATAATAACCTGATTTGCAACCAGAAGTGTTGAATCTGGATCACTATGATTCGGAGAATCATAATATTAGTTATTAATGAGTACTCAGCCTACCGGTGGGTATCTGTGAAAATGCTCCCAAATCCACAGAGTTTAAGGAATTTTAGGCTCAATGATATTCACCCAGAAATTTACATGTTGTCATTCTTCTGTCTAGAAATATTTGTCATTTAGAGGCCAGAAAAAATCTCATCTGTTTTTTTGGTTTTCTGAGCAATCAGAAATAAATAAACACGGTCAAAATAAATGCTCTATTTTGAGTAAGCTGAAAAGAAATTCTTTTCCTTCTGCACTGACTGTGCACCCATAAGTATTAAATTTACAGGTGTTGGTAATGGTTTGCAAAACATTTATCCTTAAGAAAAGGATTATATTTTCCACCTCCCAGCAAAGGCATAGCTAAACTCAGCTGTAATTTCAATGACTTGTATTCTGCACCACAGCAACTGATGAAGTTGCTCCTCTAGCACAGGAAGTTTTTACTGCATTATTGGCTCATTTTGCTTTGTCTGAAGCCAAAGCACATCCCTATCCTGCTGAAACCAGGCAAAAACAAGAGGAGGTGCAAGAGTATCATTTGAATAGCCCCATTTGCAAGAAGGAGTTTTAGACTTTTTGTCCTTTTGCTAATTTCCCTTCCCAATCAGTTAGACCATGAGGGCTCACCTGATAAAAGGCAGGAATAATTTCAGGACGCTACTCACTCTTCAGAAAGAAGATAAAGTGCAACCTAAAATAATTGTTTCTTCCTTTTCAACAGCTAAATTGATCTCCTTTGTCTACACCCCTCACCAAGGTTCTGACTTTTTCTGGCTAGCTAGGAAATATGAAGTCAAACACCTGTTTACCAGACACAGAGCTATGTATCTGCCATTGCCGATCCATCTGTGGAACATAAACATAACTTTCACCAGCTGCTTCTTTTAGCATGGGCTGGTAATGGAAGCCATTATAGAGCATATCAACAACATACTTTCCTAATAATCATGGGCCAGAGGATCGCAAGGCGAAAGCTGGCAGAGCCTCACCAGAGGGGACAGTGCTGCACCTATTCACACCACCAGGGGAACCCATTCAAACTTGTATCCTTCACATTCTTTCCCTTTACCACCCTCGTTTTCCTAGTTTCTAGTCTGTTTTTGTTTCACCATTACTTTACACTAATGAGGCAACATGTTGTGGAATAATTCCTGGGCCAGGCCCAAGCAGTAATGGATAATTGCCTTGAGTATCATACAGCCTCAATATTAATGACTGTGAGAAAACCTCAGAAGATTCAGAGGTGTGATACTGTGAAGACTCCAGCTGGGTTTGGGCCAAATGCCCCATTCATATAAACATACTCACCTTTGTTGACTTTGGGAGAATTAAGACAGCTTTTGTTTGTTGCAAACACGTATCAGGTGATTCATGAGATCATGCCCAACCACATCCACTCACTTTAGATTTAAGTTGAGCCTGAAATCTTGCAGTGCAAATAGCAGACTCCCTTCTGTCTTGCATAATGTTACAACTACAGTGTGTTACAACTATAATTAAAATGCTGATAAATCCCCTTATCTCTTGCGCCGCTCCAGGAAGCAGTAAATGAGGATGTGCTCCTGATGAGCATTGACATACCTCTTTCCCTGAGTCACATCAGTTAGGCAGGTCAAGATCTTGATGGTGACCCAAGACAACATTCATCCTCTGTTCAGGCAGCTCATTTTCCTCCTGGTGTAAAGCTCAGACAGGCTGTGGGACTCTTAATTTTCAAGTCTGGACACAACCTGGGACTCAAAAAAGAAATTCCATTAGTACCTAAGGCTCTCAAATGGGATAAATACATACACCTTGTTAGACTTCAAATTCGGGGAAATCCATCCTGAGCTCAGCCCAGAAATGGCTACAAGAGGAAACCTATTAGAATTTGGTTTCCCTTTTGGTAATTCTATAACACATACTGAATGCTGAACAGTGCTTTCCAGGACTTCTGCAATTGTTAAAATCAACATTCACCTCTAATATATTCCGACTTGAAGTGTGCAACCTTGTTTAAAATGCACTGCTAAAGCAGATATTTTCATGTATCGTTATGTCTAAATGCATGATAACCAGGTTGAAAATCGAATTATCTCTGTTAAGGTGAATATTACAATGTGACTGCTGCCCGCTGTGCCTCGAATGAATCTTGTAAACACAATCAAATCTCTCTCTCCCTCTGACACACAGAGAGAGACACATGCACGTCCTTGCACAAGAAAAGAGATTCTTCACCTTCTGCCATCGTATTGTCACAGCAGCTCATGTTTATTGTGAATGACATCTTCAGCTACAACTCAGCATGAGCTCCAGCATGCTGGAGCTGAACATCCTACCAGGAAAATCAGCGGTGACACTAAAATTGTTTCATGAATAATGAAAAAATAAATATCACATTAACTGCAGGTACACAAAATGCTTTGTTTAACTAAAAGAGTTTGCAGAGGAATTCCAGGTCTCTGAGGGTAGATACTCTTTTATTAACTGCGGGTACAGAACTTATTTAGATGGAGCTGTTTTCATTATATTGGTAATTTTCTCAATTACACAAATGAGAGAACATGTGATCTGCTCTATTAGTAGGACACAGACTTCTCTTTCACAAAACCCTAAACTGCCAGAAAAACACAAAACAACAAGCCCTCCTCACTCGCAGCCATCAGTCTCTCAGTGACTTACATTCAGAGAACAGAGGTCTAAATATGTCTCCGAAGTCCAAATTTGTGCAACAACAGTTTTAATCATTTATGGGGGCAAAAAGGCTTCAGAGAATGTAATGCAATTATGTAAGCGTATAAACGAAAAGAGAATTCAATTGTCTTGATGCCATACAAGGCAAGGTTATTACAGGATCCTAGCAAAAGGATGCATAAAGCACGACTGCACTGGATCCAGAGTTTCCCTGGCAGCATCAGTGCACATCCCTGCCAACTGTTAGAAGTTCATAATCACAAATTTGAGGGAGAAGAAACAAGCTTCGTTTGAATTACCGGGTTACAGTGACCAGAGATTCATATAAAAGTTATTTGTAGTTCAAATGTTATATTTTGCCCTATTAAGGATAGAGCAAACACATTTTTTACATCGCATTAACATGTCAGGCAGAAGTGAAATCTTAAAGTGATTTCAGACTTTGGGCTAGACTGAAATTTGGGATCTTAAAATGCAAGTGTTTCTACAGGAAGGCAAACAGACTTGCTGCAAGAATTGGAAAACAGCCTCGCTACTGTCCCTTAAAACAAATAAAGAGAGCTGTTATTCCCCATTCTTTTCCAAATTTCATCCACATCCATAGCAAGAATGCTCAGAAATGTTGCAAAGTGCCAAGAAGCATGAAAATAATTCCAAACACATTGCTGATATCGTACTAACTATTGCTTTTCAACTTATTAGCTTGGAAATACTTTCTTCAGTAGAACTTTCTGAACAGCAATCTTAAATAATCAGCTTCACTAACAGTGCAGCTAATAAATACGGGCTTAACATTAGTGGTTCAAAAGACCCACCTTCTCTCTCAAGGAGTGTGAAGAGATTTGCTTTCTAGCTTTCACTAAGACAGGCACAAAAATGGTGTCTTTTCCACAAGTCTTCTCCTTTTTACACAGGGTAGTATACCTCATGACTTCTTTCTCGTGAGTTCAAGTTGCCTGCATTTCCTATCCACGCAGGAACACTCATTTCCTGTCTAAAAACACATGCATTTATTCTTATTTGTTTAACAGCATTCTAAATGGCATAACAAAAAGACCAGTCAACAGAAATATTAAACCTTGTTTGCATCTGTATGCAAACCCTCTACTCATTCTCTGCCTTTAAATACGACAGAAAATTAAGAACTTTTTTTTTTTTTGTGATATACACCAAAAAGAAAAAAAAAAAACACCCCCCAAAAAACCTAGGCCATGTGTCTCCAATATGTATATCATCAGGCTCCTGCTATTGTCAGGTGGGCTTAGCCAGGTACTTCAGAGCTCCTCCTTCCTGCCAGCAAAGCCAAATGGTGAACTGAGGGTAGGTCATCCTGTAGATCTGACACTTAAAAAGAGTTGCACCTCATTATATAGTCAGACGAGTTAAAAGTAAGCAAAGGTGAGAGCTAGTAAAACCCATGTATTACTGGGGAAAAACCTATCAGTCAATAGCAATGCAAGCTGCGATTCTATTATACAGGAAAGGTAGAAGTATTCTACTAGGTCTCTTAGTTACTTCAACCAGATGGAATCCAAAATGTTCAGAAAATTAAAAATCCATTTATTCCTCCAAAGTTGCATTCCATCTGTTTTCAGACATTTATGGAATCTTTTTGCATACAGGATATGGCAATCACTGGTGCCTTGGAAATATTTCTTCCCCATGCAGCTCACAGAAAGCCTGGCTGGCTACAGTCAGCATTGGAGCAAGCCTTTTTTATTTTCAGGTACTCTTCTCTTCAAATTATAGGAAACTTAACTTTCATTTTAAATAGAAGAATCATAAAGCCCAGTGTATTATAATCTGCAAAAATGCAGTGGGAACTTTTGTCTTCAAAAAAAATAAAAATAAATCCATGCTATTCCCTACTCTTTCCACCTTGAAAATTTTAACTTTCTTGCCAGTCTGTTTCTCATTTTCAGCTTGTGGAGACAATAAGAATGATTCAGATGCTATGAAGGAATGCAGCTTGGCATGTAGCGATCTCCACCCTGAAGATAAAAGTGACAAAATTACCCCAGAAGTTATTAGCTCTAGGCTCCATCAATCATTTCTTAAGAAATATTTTATTTCATTCAACTACATATTGTGCCTAAGCCTAACCAGGGTACAGTCCCCTTCCTCCTATCACTGTTCTCAGCATCCTCAGCTTCAACAGATGGAAGTGTATCATCTGGCATGCAGGCTGAATTTTCTGTGTATGACACAAACATCCACGTTCCCTTTGCTTCCTTAGGACTTTCCTTTGCAGTCAGTAGCTCACCCAACAGGTCAGCATTACCCAGCCTTATCCTGGTTGGTGCTGAGAATATTTTATCCCCTGGTGAGGCTGAGCCATAACATAAGTACAGGTTATCTCTACTCTCAGCTATGTTATAATCCCATTTCTCTTCTGATTAGCCACATCTCAAGTTAAATCTCTACCACCTTCTTTCCTGAGGGGAGCCAACCACACGCCTCCAAGCTGAAAGATATCCAGCATATAACACTGCTTTTAGACTTTTTATAGGACAAAAACACACCAGGTTTGGTGGACTTAGAGTCCTCCAGTAATACATCAGCAGCCCTCGCACCCTAAGCACCCTTCATTGCTTCACCCAGATTGCACGTGGCTCTGGGGGATATACATTTTCCATTACCCATGCCTGCATTTTATTCAGCTCCTCACATCACCTGAGTAGCTGGCAGGTGATTGTCAGATAGAAATGAGAAAGCACTCACAAATCCCAAGCCAGCACATCAAAAAGCAGAGAACTTGCTTCTGAGCATAAGACTGCACTTAAAAAACAGTACTGAAGAAGAGAATCAGAAATGGTGGGTGGTTTGTTTCTGTCTTTGGATTTTGTTCTGAACACTGGATCATGTCTTCAAATTTTTTTCCTGTGGCTCCAAAGGCAGGGAGAAAAAAGGAAGTTAATACTTACACTTAGTCTCAAGTCACCCCAAAATGACACTTAAACACACACAAATGCAGTAAGAATACTGCAATACTTTCACTGAGAATTGTGCTAGTGATACCAAGCCCTGCTGTAACGAGGCTGTATTTTGCATCACTCCAGATGTAAAATGCATGAGCTTTGGCTTTGAGCTTGAGGAACACATGCTAACAGACTGTTTGCAGTCAGCAGCAGAACCAGAGACTAGATTTCCTCCTCTTCTGGACAAACGTTCTGTTTCTGTCACTGGGAAAACTAACACTGAATAAGCTTGCTGCCCACAGTAGACAAAATGCAAGGGGCAGAACAGCAAAACCAGAAAAAAATAAATAAAAATGAACTGGTGCAAGATAAGATGCTGTTGAGCACACCCAGGATGTACCCATCCATGGGATGAGCATGCATCTCCCTGAATGCAATCTTAATTCCACTCAAACAAACACCTATTTCTCAAGAGCTAGAACTAATAAAACCTTTCCTTAACTTACACACAGGGATTTGGCCCCACACCTCTTTATCAGTTGAAGTGCCTGCCCTGATTCTCTTTAGTTTTACCCATTCCCTGCTAAGTTTAGAAGAAAAAGCAACAGCTGTGGCTACTGACAGAACAAGGTTGGCAGCTGCAAAACTGAGATGCCACATTTCAGCATATAATTTTCTTTCCGCAGTGTCTCTCCCTAACTTTCCTCTTTAAGAGGCACTTAAAATCCATGTGTCTGACTCAATTATTGTTATTGTAGCTACGGAACAGAATGTGATGCTGATGAGGGCCTACCTGTCTAGTTAGCTTCCCTTTCTGGATGCTTTCTTTCTTTGATTCATCATTGCTTGTGACACATGTATTGTCTAAACTATGTTCAAGAACAAGTCTCTAATACATTCAATAGAAGAAGGTGGAAATCAGAAAACAGAGTATCAGTTGCACACATAAATTTATGAGCTAAGTTTAAGCATTCTTTCACTGAGAAATATCATACAGACAAACCACAGCTTCACTGGAAAATTAAGAATAATGATACTTGCAGTGAAATTAAGAATAAAATTTATTTTGCTTTCTTTGATTAGGAGAGCACTGACATTGTATAAATGCTCTGTCTTTATGAACTCTAATCTAGAGATTCTGCATTCCTCCAGCATTCGGTACATTATCAAATCATATTCAAAGTACTATGAATTCATGCCCCAGAGGGCACGAACCCAAATTTAAAGTCATCATCATTCTGTATATTTTCTGCTCGGTTGAAGGTTTTATGATACAGGCTGAATGTCTTTTCAGGACAATCCTAAAAATAAGCTAATGCAGTGGGGACTGAATTTATTGGACACATACACTCACCTTCGGTTGATGCTCTCCCTAGGTCAGTTCTCATGTGATTGGCAAGGGATCATGACAGCTTGTATCTTCCTATGAGAAACCTGTGTAGACACTGGTAATTAGAACTGCCACTCAGTCCTTCCTGACAACAGCTACTGCAGTGGCACTGGGCCTCTGAACTAGCAACTACCTCAGGAAAATCCTGTTTCCTGGTGTCTTCTCCTCCGTAGGCACACACCTAATTGCATGTAAACATTCAGGAATTTACTACACCACAGAAAAACATTGGTACCTTCAAGCTGAAAATATAGCGGTTGATAAATGCCTAAGAACTGCAATTCCAAAGTGTCACCTGCAATGTAGTTCTCCCAACAGCCTTCCCTGACTGCTGCCTGAACTAAGGGTACTTCCTCAGTAATGGAAAAATTAAGAAGGGTCTCAGTCTATCTTTTAAGGAGCCCAGTCCTCAGTCTAATTTACTCACCAGCTGTTAATGACTGCAACTGAGACGAGGAAAGAAACGCGATGCAATAGGAACATGAACGTGGAACAATTTCATTTGAGAGACAAAAGATAGGGAAATAGCTTGGAAATATCTGCAAACAAAAAAGATGCTGAAGTATTTCCTTGTACTATGACATCTCTGTTCAGAGCCCAGAAAGCTGGGTATCTGCGGAATTAAACTTGGATTCTATTCTCAGCTTTGCCACAGTTTTGAGGTATCGTTCAGATACAGATTCCTTGTCTGTGAAATGGGGCTAACAAGAGAGCTCCAGTTTCCATGCACGGTGCCCAGTTAAACAGCACCGCATTAAATAGCATCTTCGTCCTGCGGTGGAGAAATAAAGAGGCAGAGTGAGGCGGTCAGGAACTTTTGAGATCCAAATGGCAGTGAAATCTAATCTCCAGACCATGGAAATCACTGGAAATTGACTTCAAAACGCTGTTGATTTCAGTGGGTTTTGGATCGAGGTTTAGCAGAACAAACTTACCGCATGAAGACAAGTTTGTTTTCCAGAGCAATGTTTGACTTCTTGACAGGAGCTAGCATGCTGAGCCAGACCGTACCTTGGGGGCAAACCTGAGCCAAAGGGTTGCACTTGAGTCTCAAGAGCATCTTGTGGAAGGAATTCCTACTCTGTCCTCCCCATAGCTTGTTCAGGATGACATTGTCTAGCTTACCCCCATAGTAAAGCAGAAAACACCTGGCACCAGCCCAGGTGCGCTGAGCCTTGAGGTGCAAGGAAGCCAGGCTCTGTGGGAAGGGTCAGCCACAGGGAGCTGCTTCCACTTCCCACCCTGCCAGCATCAAGCCTGCCAGATAGGGGAATTTTTGTTATACTGTGCAGAGAACTCAGCGTGCTGGAGCTGGAAAGCGTCGCAACCACTGCAATGCTAAATTCATTTTCCCAGTAACAGTTGAGCCCAAAAAGAGCACAGCACAGTGTACTATGTACTCTGATAAAGTTTTATTCAACTACTCTTCAAAAACCAACCCAGAAACAGCAGTGCTGTATTTTTAGGCATTTATTTACGAGGGTACTCCCATATATGTGTTTCAGAATGAATCCAGTAGTGCAATCAGGCAACGGGTCAGAAATTACCGAGTGAATAATAACATTTCCTTTTTAGACTTCTATTATAGCCTGGTGGCAATGTAATTGTGCTGACTTTGGGTCTCAATGCACATGAGAGTAAGTGTGAAGCTTTGTCTGTGTTCGTGGAGATTTCTCATTGAAGCTTCTGCCCACCACCAACACAGCACAACCTTTACTTCTGTCACCCCATTCAAAACTACCATTAAATTCATCATCGAGCCAACAGATTTATACTCCATTTTCAGAGGGTGAAAAACCCAACCACGCTCATTCATTGCAGCCCACAGTCCCCTTCTTGTATAGGGCAATAGAGAACAATGTAATGTTTATGTACTCATTGTATTGTACTTCATGTACTCAAAGTACTCACTGTTAATCTGAGACAAAGGGCATTTTAGAAACATTACAGATGGCTCAGAACACATCACTGTAATCCCAGGCAACACAGGTGTAAGATTGCATCTAAAGAAAATCACAGCATCTTAAGCTCTGAGGTTGACTTATTACCAGCCAAATAATTAGAACCCTGCCCCTTCAGACATCATACAATATAATTGCACTTGGGAGATCATGATTTTTTCCTTATTCCTTACCCCTACAGTGGGATTATTATACTGCTGTGCAATAATCTCTGTACAAGTTTTCCTTTTCCACATCCAACTAGAGCAAGTACCTTCTGAGACAAATAATCTTTACAAACTGATTGCCTATTAGCAGAGGTTCAGTTGTGGAAACTTCCCTTGTAGAAATCTGTGAAGAATTGCTCCTTTTCAAATTGGGTCTTGTCTGTCAACCTTTCAGCCACCACTCTGTCCCACCTCCAACCTCTCCTAAATCCTGCTGATGTGCTGAGGAACTGTGGTTAAGTGTGAACCCAACGGGTACCCAGAATCCAAACATAACACCATTTGAGCCATCTTCAGTGCAGGTTTGATTCTAGAAATCTTATGTTGAGAAGTACCTTATTTCCACCAGTGTGGTCACAGATGTCAGCAGGTCTTCTAGATGGAGAAGGTAAAAATTGTTCTCAATGGCACAAAGGGCAGAGCAGCTGAGACCTCGGAAATGCTCTTAGTTTACATAACATAGAAAGACAGCTAGAAAATGATTCTTGCTGAGTCTAACTAAAAATATACTTGCAAGATCATTAATGGATCCTACTTCCTGTAACTGAAAGGCAATTTGATAAACCATCCATTGCCAGATAGTGCTACCAATTACAATGAGTTCTTAACAGAAATAAAAAATGAATTTTTTTTTCTTTTTCTAGAATAGCCATACATCCTGAAGGTACACTGCTGGCAAGCCCTCGAGTGTTTATATTACAAACCAAGCTATTTAAATAATCCTCAAATTCATGACATTCAGCTGGATGCTAAGGAAAGGTTCTCTTTTCCATTGGTTTCCAAGAATACACCAAAATAGGGCCTCTTATTTTCCACAACAATTGATATGCCTTGCATGGTTAGGACCAAACTACAGTAGCAGGGATTTAACAACTGCGGAAAAGACTGTAAAACTTTCTGCCCCTTATTAACTACCGTGTGACTATTAGGTTTATGGGCAATGTTAACATTGCAGCATAGGAACAAAAACATTGTAAACGGTCTCCAAAATGTTGGGAAGCAATTTTCCCCAGGAGAGGCAGGGGGCCCTTCCAATCCCTGCAAGGTATGGGAAGGGTCATATGGCACACATGTAAAACAAGATTAAACTCTCTCTTGCTTAGTAATTAAACCCAATTGTAAAACTGGGCAAGTGCTAATTTTAAAACAGAGCTCCCTGCTCAGAGCTCCAAAATCTCTATTGAAAGTTCATGGAAAATGAAAGCTGCCTCTTTAAAAAGAAATCAGCTTGCAGCTCCCCAGAACGGAGCCCCTGGGCAAGTGTTTCAAAATATGATTTTTATAAACAAATCTGACATAGCAAACTTGATGCAAACCCCTATGCATATAACATCACTTATGTGTGCAACTCGTTTAAATTATAGCTGTAGAGAGAAGGAAATAAAACTGGCATATTAACCTTTGGCACAACGGTACGCACATGCTCGCAATGTTCAGCAGCAGATGATATTACTGTGACTCCCACTAGTATTGTCATGTGAAGGGTCTGTCAGAATTCTTGTTCTAAACCTCTACAGTCAGAGTTTATTAATTCAGCCATGAGCATCCGTTCCAGACCTACCTTGGCATGTACAGTTTTAAGCGCAAAATCTTTCTCAGTGCAACTTCCCTTCCCCAGCCATCGCTGCATTTAAAGTCTCCAAACACAAAGAATCAAGCAGAATCAATACATGAAATGCAGCATTTTCCCATCACCATCATATTTAATATCACAGAACGTAAAAATAAATTAAAAGAGAAGTTCATGAAATACAGCATTCCACAGCTTCCCGTAAGCTCATGGGATGTCTTGCTTCCCAGCTGTCCTTTTAAGAACAGCCAATTCTTTCTTTAGAGAGTGAACTCCTTCCAGTAGTTCAAAAGGACAAGGTACACAAATAAGCAAGATATGCTTAGGTAGGTTCAGACATATTTTTAGAAGTGGCTGCATTACAGAATACCCATGCACTCCCCTCCCCCTTCTTAGCTACAGAGACACTGAATGACATATGTTTATGTCATTCAGTAGGCCATACCTGGAAGTTTTAATTGCACTCACTTTTTTAAGGTTAAAGGGACTTAAACTCCAAAGCATTTGGAGCACTTTTGAAAACTGGCCTTCATGTTATTACAGTATGGAACAAATAATACCTACACATCTTAAAAACTAGCCACAAAGCTATCACACAGCTCTCCCAAGATGGTCTTCATAATAAACAACTTGCAAATGAAATTTAACACATTCTCATATATATATTTCTGCTGAATGCTCCACATTATTGAATATTCTCATGTATAACTGCCAAAAGCGTCATACAAAATGAGCCTTCCTCATGAAGTAATGACAGTGCGTGAGGATGTGACATTCTGGTCAGAAGTTTCAGACAGATTACTTATACAACAGATCGGGGTGTCTGTTGATATGGTTTCTTTGATCTTCTTGGATGTGAAAAAAGGTTCGTAACATACAGAGGACATCAGGATAACCTGTTCCATGATTTCACCTGGAGAACAGTTAGCTTTCAGAGCAGCAGAGGTACAGTCTAACCACGGTCCAAGTGAGAACAACTCTTCTCTCTTTATTTCAAAGAATTACTCATAAAAGGGAAAGCAGTACACCAAAAGTTTCAGAGCTAAACAAGTCTACAAAGTTGACATTAATAAAATGAATCCTGAGAGACATTAACCAGGACAGTAAGACATGTTCTGGAGACCACTTGCATTTCCCTTGCCTCTGCAGTGGCACTGGAACAAGTGCAGACTCACTGGAGAATACCATGGTTGAAATTATCAACTGACTAATTGGCTATTAGATCAGAAGAAGTTGTTTTAGCAAAATAACACAGAGCTATATCAAGACGTGTTCACATTACACATCTTTAAATGACATCTAGACTGATCTAAGCAAGCCTTACTTTTTCTAGCTCATGAAAGAGACAGCCACCTCTATTTCCCCTTCTCCCTTCTTCCTGCAACCCCCTTGGCCAAACTGCGCTAAGAAAAGCAATATGTATTCTCAGCATTGCTGGATTAAGGATGTGACACCTTTGCTATTATTACTTCTGATGAAACTGGGGCAAATCAGGACTGCAGAAGCAGATCTGTGAGCTGCACCCAGCACAGGGCCAAAGATCAATGCGTGCGAAGCAGAAGGGGAAAAAAAAAAATAAAAAGAGACATTTTCAGCACTAACAATAAGCTGTGAAGAAACTTAATCCTCAAAGGTCAGATGTACATCTGAAAGGCCCAGGCGTGCCTTTGTATCAGAATGTAACAACATTAGCCCTAATGACTTAATAGTTTTGCCCTTGACTTGTGTCAACAGGACCCTATCTTATTACATGGTAAATTAGTTGCTTCCATTCTACTCCACCCAGCTAGGTGATGGGAAGATGGGAAAATCAGAAATGTAGCCCACTACTTGCTTAGCAGTACATAGCAGCATTTTAGTTTCTGCGGGTGCGCTGGGGCAGAGGAAGGCTGCACACTGAAGGGGGAAGGAGCTGCTGTGTTGGGCACTGAGGAGTCACAGTCACAAGGAAGGCATCTCCTCGCTTGCTGTTGTGCAGTGCCACCAAAGGTCACCATCTGCTGCTGACACTGAGGGGTAATGAGCTAGGGTCAGGCATAATGGTGGTCGGCTCTAGGTAACAGAAGAGGCTTTCTTGTGCTCCTTCTCCTCTCAGGGAAGTATTCTGCTCCACCCAGAAGTAGGTTCTGAGCCTGGCACAGCACAAAGCTGCCAGGTGAGTAGGGCTGCATCAACACCTGGTTACTGAGAACCCCTTCCTGCACAGAGCAGGGATAACCAGGGCTTTCTAAAAGTGTTGCTCTCACAAGGCAGGCGTCTCTTCCATTTAAATCTAGAAAATCCCTGTTTCCTGATTTATCTGTCTTAGAAACTGTCTTCTGACTGCTAGACAAAGGGTTAGTTTCCACAATAAACACACAAGAAGGGAGAGACATGCTTGTATGGTTATGTAAGTCTTCTTTAAGGAGTTTTACAGGCAAGTGAGATGCAGCTCCAGACACTAGACTTTTAAATCATTTAAAGCTGACATAAGCTGATCCTGCGCGCAGTTTATAATCATGTTTTTACTTTTCAGCTCTGACAATTACAGATTGTTTGTACCGGCTCCACAAGCACTCCTGTTCAGCAGTATTGTCAAAGTCCATTCATCCCAGCCTCACAACAGCACAGTGACTGTTTGCTTCGCCAGCCCCTGTCCATAACCTTCATCCAACTGTAACCAGCCTCGAGGGGAGGGCCAGGGGAGCCTGCAAACAATCCTCATCTGCCATCTGTGGTAGCTGCAATTTCCCATGTTTCTATGTGGTTTTCAGCCTGTCTCAGCTCGGCAGGAAGAAGCCTGGCATCCTCTAAGCATGTTGCACTTGCAACCTTTGAAGATGTTCAAAAGGAAAGGAAGAAAAATAAATGAAAGTTCTTAGCCATTTTGCATGAAGTTGCATGAAAAGTCTTGGGGCCTAACATGACTGGAACTGTTTTAAGTACTTCTCTGCTGCAGCAGCAGTGCGTCATATGAAAGGCTTTGTTTGGCACCTCTCCACAGTTATAAATAAAAAACATATTTATCTTCAGTCATGCATATAATTTAAAAGTCGGACAGAAGAAACCTTCTTTTCTCCCTTTAAATCTGTAGCAAGACCAAGATAAATTCTTATAATTTATTTCTTTTAAAAGGAGGAAAAGAATAAAACAAAAACAAAAAAGAAAGAAAAACAATTAAAAAAATAACTTGGTTATTTGGAAATCTGGAAAACAGATTATTTCTTTGGATGGAACAAAGTGTGTGTATGTGTCATCATGACTTTAAACAGTTCCATGGTTTCCCATGGAAATACTTAATTGAAGCTAATAAGATGTGGAGTTATCAGTGGTTTGTCATGATAGATTTCATATGGTCTTTCCAAGACATTTTATCTCCCTTCAGACTTACTGACCTAAGACTGTCTGAACCACCACAGATACTAAGTTTAAGCAAAACCCTACTCAGAAATACAGAGCAGACAGGAGTTTGGGCAAAACCCTATATAACTCAAGCACTCAAATTTTCAATTTGTAGTACATGTGATAACCTCCCACAGAAACATTCAACTCCAAGACTTGTTTGCCTCTTAACACTTGTGGCATGAGTCAGAAGTCCTTTCTTTTAGCTGCATGACATTAGGAAATAAATTACTGTCATCAGACTATAGATCCTAACCCAAATCTCCCCTAAACTCCCATGCTTCATGAAGTG
Organism: Callipepla californica brunnescens; assembly: GCA_023055505.1. NCBI lineage: Eukaryota > Metazoa > Chordata > Aves > Galliformes > Odontophoridae > Callipepla > Callipepla californica. The sequence goes on from JALIRH010000003.1 coordinate 61,430,378, forward strand.
ATCCTACAAGGCCACCTGCCTGAAGCTCCACAAGACCCGGTCCATCTTCTACTAAACATGTCAGCTGACAACAATAAATAAGTACTAAGAATTTTTTTTTTACTACTTATAACAAACAACAACAAAAATAAAAAAGCATGTCCTTCATACATCCTGGTTTAGAAAATCAAATCTTTGCTCTATTTGAGATGACTGTATAATACCCACAGATAGTGGTACATTTTAAACCATGATCACATACCTACACAGCCTTCAGAACAACCAGTAAGGTTTTGTCTGTGTGTAGAAGTAGGTTATTTGGCACCTGCACAGTGCAGGTGCTTAATAAGCAACTGCATATACCCATTTCAGATAATATCTTAAAAAATCTGGCTTGAGCCAATGTATCTGTGTCAATATACATGATTAAACTGTTCTGAGCTTTACGGAGGAGGAGAGGTTTTTTCCAGACTGATAACAGTGCACTTTACAACACAATTCTGGTAGTGGCAATATGAACAACTTTGGCACTCAGTTCATACCTACATTTTAGGTAATTAATGGAACTGTCTTCCTAAGATGGGCCAAAATTAAAGAGCTTATCATTGCTGTTCTCAGTAAGAGAAAATTGTAGATCTTTTCTGTCATGATCAACTTTTGCTTTCTCCAGGTTTTCTTCTGCATTCTTACTCCCTGCTCCTTCAAATGCATCCACTGTGTATGTTCCTTTTTATTGTTAACATTCAATTCAAATATACCACTGATAATATCAAATGCATGCCTATGGGCTGTAGGGCCAGTCAGCAGCAAGCACAGTGCACTCATCAACCTGTGAGCAACTTTAGCATTTAACTTCACTGAACAAGACTATATTTGGAATTGAAGAAATCACATGAAAATTTCACAATACTTGAAATGCAAGTGATGTAGTAAAAGCCACGGGATATTACTGCAATTGGAATTATTTGAAGTCAACAGAGAGTGAACTGTGGGATGAAAAAACTACTCTGCAGCTGCTTATGGTCTGGGACAGCCTGACAATTCAGTATAACCTCCTTTAGATGGAGAACAAGGTACACAGCAGCACTACGCTCATTCCCTAGCCAGCAGTGAGTGAAAGATACCTCCTGAAGGCAATTCCTATTGTGGACATCCACCCTCTGGGGTCACTTCTAACTACCCATCAGGAGTAAGGATAACTGGGTTCCTAATTCAGGTGTCTCATGTAGTTAGCAAGACAGGAACTCAGACTGAACTGTTTGGCATACTTCTGCTGCCAGACTGTTTCCTCATAAGACAGTCTGCAACTGTGTGTGTGTTCTCTGAAATGGAGAAGGGCATAAGATTTACAAGGTTAGCAATGTATACTGCTGTAAGCAGCACGCACACTCAGATGCTGTGGGATTCTTTACCAGTTCAAGTTTGCACACATCTCAGCATATGGATGAAGTGAGCAGAGAAGAAGCAAGCCTGATTGTAATTACATTAAGCACTTTGGCAATAAGGAAAAGTTTGTGCTTGTACACAGATGGCTTTACGTTACAATGCTATAAATGTGCCAAGTTTCATGGCTTCACCACATGATGCAGCAAAGGAGCCTGATCCAAAGACTGTGCAGATCTGATGAAGAGCTCTCACTAACTTCAGTGGATTTGAAGCAGGTTTGTAAGTCCACTGGACACACCTGGCCAAAGTGAATAGACTTACGCAGCATTTTTTTTCTGGATCAGTTTTAGTCCAATGGGCCTTTTTAGCCCTAGGCTTTATGCTTTGGTGACTCTGTTTTCCTTTAAGGGAAAATCAATAAAGCCCACTTTGGGTTGATTAAAATGAATTTGACGCCTAATGTAGCTCTCATCTAAGCTGTACACTTAAACTTTGCACACTATACTTTTTGGAAACTATCTGAGGGAATAAAATATTAGATTCTTATTCTTACAAGGCCTCCAGAGTCACTCTGGTGTTTTTGATTCAAGTCCTCTTTTCTGTGGCCCCCCCACTCCTACTTACTTCACGAAGGTAAGAGATCTTTAAACTTACTCTGAAAGTTCTTAATTTAGAAAAACAAACAAAAATTCTGTCAACCCATTCCCCAGTGTCTTACCATAACTTATTTTAGAGTAATAAATCTTCACCCTGACAGCTCTCTGATGATGCATTACATTAATACATCATAATGACAATACATGTGATATATTATGGATGTATTTTCTGAAAGGGATATCACCTATACATTCCATCTTCCTAGCACAGCAGAAGATTGTTTGGGAAAAGGGGGGAGGGAGAGGCAGAGGATGTTTTTTACCCAGAAGGCAAAATCTCACAAGATAATTTGGAATTAGAGTTGATTGCCCTTGTTAAAATACCAAAGAGAATAAGAAATAAATTGCCTTCTCCAGATCAGCAGCTTCTATCAATAAGATTATCTGTTTGATTCTAAAGTACTGATGTTCTGGCTGGAATAAAAAAGGGAAATCCTGTAATAAGCTTGTATCAGTCATGGTAATACAGGTAAAACAGACTTTAGGAAACAATCAGAAACATTTCAGTGGGGTTGATAGGCTGTGATGATGTGAGGAGCAACATTTAAGAGGGTTACTAAGGAGATCTGCAAAGAGAAATGATGGCAGTCTTAGTGAATTATCTGGCAAGAGTTGTGTACACTCAAAAGAGCCACCCATGACTGACACAAACCCAAATCTTTTCAGTGTTTGGACAAGGTGATGACAGGGCCTTTCAGAGGGAAATGAATTTAAATTCTAACATGGATATCTGCCCTTCCACAACACCACACTGCACACAATAACCAAATCATAGGTTAGTGTCTGCTGTGTAAGGCTGTGCACAAAGACAAGCCTAGCCTCAACCAATTTAACTCAATTGCCAAGGTTTATAATGCAGAATCAGCCACTGGCTAAGAGCCTGTTGCCTGGAAAAAGTGCAGGAATAACTTCCTCTAGAGGCTCATCTTGAACATATGAATGTGTGGGCTGAACAGCAGAAGGCGTGACAGAAGCCACTGACAATAACTGGTTCAAAATGTTATGATGCACCCAACTTGCATGCAGGTAACTCTGACAACAACTTCAGTGTCCCCACTTGGCATAAAGATCTCAATGGCAGTGAGAGCCTACCCTGAGCCTACCTGTAAGCCTTCTCTTTTCAGAAACACGGTCTTTCCATCTGCAGTGAGGATACTGAATTCTCAGTATTCTGTTGGGAGCATTTGCCCGAGATACCTGGAAAGCCCCGAAATAAGACAACAGATATCTGTGTCCTGCATTTTTTTCATTAAGCCCTTTCTTATCAGGTTATCTAGGCATACATTTTCTTTTCCACCACATATGCAAATAAAATTACAAGTGGCTTTGAAAAACCCTTCAAGCCATCAAAAGGTTTTATATTGGAAACAATCTTTAAAGAGAAATAAACTACAACATTCCCAGGACATGCTCCTTTTAGAAATGGCAGGTGAGGACTGCTGGGGTGACATCTCTAGGAGAGAGAACCATGATATTTGCTTTTCAGATCTGCATCCTGAATTTCGGACTGGAAAAAAATAAGCCTGCATTAATCTTAATAGGTGTAAAATCCTTCCTGGATGTTTGGAAACTAGAAGGAGGAATGAAAAAAAAATAAATAAAAAAGCAACCAAACAAATGAAAAAAAAACAACCCCAAATGTGGAGCAGTGGGCTTTTGGCTTTTTAGGAATTCTGATAGCAACCTGATGTTTTGGTGAGTTTTGCAAAATACTGTGGACTTCCTTTAACACCACATTGCCGTTGGCTACCCACATTCCACAAGTATCCAAAGTCCATTTGGACCATGAAGCTTCTTGAGGTCTTATTCTATGTGCAACTGGCAGAACTGTCTTAGAACAGATATCTTCAGTAACCTCACTTCTTAGAGACTTATGCACAAGTACTCACTGTGCCACTGAAATGGAGCCTGATGATAAATGTTCTGGCATGGCAAATACTCATCTGTATCTCTGCGCATTTCACAGTCCTAATGTGAAGAAGAGCACATGAAGCACCTTCTCTGTTTGTTCTCAATGATGTCATTCCAGGGAGGCCGAGCTAATACTTCTTTTCAGAAAGAACCTGGAGGCCTGAGACATTCCTTTGTTAGACAGTCAGATTAAAAAACAAGCAAACAAAAATCAAGAGAACTAGAGGCAGAAAAAGATTTTGTCATTCAGATTCACTGGAAAGGGTTAAAATAAGAGTGAAAATCAAAGATAAATGTATCTGAGAATAAATTTCAGTGTACAGTCACCCCAGCTGATAAACAGATTGGGGTTTGAACCTGTTGCGCTCATCTCAGCCCCAGTATGAAGCTGTGCACAGAGTGACCTTGGATATTGCTGGTTTGACTTTGGTAGAAACACTTGAGGGAAGAGCCCCAAATTCCTGATGGGGACTGGCAGGTCTCAGAAATGCTGAAGATGGAAACATCAAGAGTGTATGCAGTATGAAAGGAGTGTTGATGTTACTCTGTTAGAAACATGAAAACAAGCAACAAAGCCCAAAGCAAGGGAGTATGATAACCACATACTCTGAATGTGAATGGAGTTTTCTGAAAGGTGCTTATTGACCTCTGAATCTTCAATCTGCAGAACAGACCTAAGTTACAATAAATATAGAAGCTGCTATGCTATAGCCATTGTGCCATGCTAACATGCCAGTCTCCCGAGGGTTGACTATAGGCAAAACCAAAATGGCTCTAATGGAAATCAGTTGATACAATCAACCCTACAAAATGCACTGTCAGTTTTCTACGACCACTTGCAAGAGACTATTTTAGAGTTACTTTTACAGAATACCAATCAGCCATCAGTTTCTGGATACTACTGCTTTGAGCCAAGCAAACTGCAATACCAAGCCCCATCAAGGCTAGAATTTTTGGACAGGCAAAGGCTCTCTTACAGGAAAAAAAAAAAAAAAAAAAAAAAAAAAGCAAAAGAAAAGAAAGGAAAACCAGTGTCCTCAACAGAACCAAGAAAAATGTTTGTTAACTGATTGGCACTGGGGCCAAGTATACACTTAGCAGTTACATTAAAAAAACAACACTCCTTACTGACATTACAGCAAGGATACTTCTTGTCAGCAATGCAAAAATGTTATTTTGTCTCCTAGCCTGACATACTCTGCTGTCTTAGCCTACAGTGAGCTGGTGAAATAACAGTGCAAAAGCTTTACAAAGATTCTCCATGTAAACAAAGCAGAAGTCTGTATATTTTTCTCTGACGTCTTCTGTTCTCAGAAACAACTTTTGCTCTTTCCATCAAACATAGCTCTGGATAGGATGTTGTAATCTTAGTTGATGTTAGAATCTAAAGTATTTATCCTGCCTTCACTTGTTCCAGCCATCAAATACTCATAGCAGAGTTCTATTTCTTCTTTCACCCTCTTTTGCCTGATGTTACTGTAAATATTCAACAAGTGCCACAACTCTATTGCCTTTCAGGCAGGTAGTGACTTCTTACATCTACTCACACAGCCATTGAAAAGCTGTTTAAAGTAGCTATGAAGGACAGTGAAACAGGACGTCTTCATTAGTAAAGCTAGCCATCTCAAATGATGTTATTAGAATGTTCTTTGTTATTTCTCCTTATTTGTTAGCTGAGAAGCACATACAGAAAGTCCTGTTAACTGTCATACAATTCATGGATCTGTATGATTGCTAAAAAAAAAAAAAAAGCTCTGCTAAAGTTCACAGAAAACAAAAGTGAAATTACCCCAAAGGAATCTCTGTGTTTCAAGACAATTTTCTTGCTGAGTTTCAAATATTAAAACTCTCTCCGTTGTTAAATAAAGAGTGATGAGAAAATGCATGCAATTTTAATTTCCACTGGGATCATGCCTGGTGTGAGACAATCATGTAGTTAGATATTCATTCTTCTAAAGACTAAAATACTGTTATAGAGTCTGTGAAGGATGTTAAGGGTAAGAAGGTACTGAAACAAAAACATTTTTATCCCAGATTGGTTACTTGTAATGCTTTTTGCTGAAACTGCTTGAACTAGATAGAATTCAAGCAAAGCTTTATTAACCAGGACACTTTAGCTCAACTTATTTTAAGTGATGTACCCATTAGCTTATCTTTGTTGTATTTAGTGAAGGGCTGATATGTTAACCACTGAGAAGCCATGCAATTCCTGTGGGTATTTACAAAAAATGATAAAATGCTCCCTTGTTTATCACATAACCAGTGCCAAAGCAACAATGTCCTTTAAAGTCAATGCTGATGTACACCATGCTCTTTACAAAGCCACATATGGGGTATTGTTAGGTTTTTGCAACACCTGTGTATCTATATCTATCCCTGCCTTCTGCATTATGGTGCAGTTTCAGGTGCTCTTAGAAGATACTTGCAGTGAGTCTAAATAATGGAGAATGAGAACAAAGAAGCCTAAAAATATATTGCAGTCTTGAACATAAATAGTTCTTAATCTTTCTCTCTTAATCAGGAACGAGGGAACAGATATACTAGATATGAACTATTATACCATATTTGTAAGGAGGATTTTGCTTGGTAGATGACTGACTCTCACTGGGAAAGAAATTAAAGGCATTTACTAAACAACTCTACTGTCAGTAAACTAGAATTGTCAACAATGACTGCAAAAGAATACTGCCGGGAAAAAGAAAAATAATCAAAAATTAACAAAAATCACCCCATGACCTTTTTTTTCTTTTCATTATTTTGTCTATCTACTACGTTTCAACTTCGATGGAGAAAATATTCGTAAGAAAAATGTTTATTTACCTCAGAAATGGCAATGCCAGCAAAACTGAAAGTATAGACAATAATGTGTGTTATAGTTCCTGCCCCTCCTTAAGCATGGTCAGCAAAATGGGGTAGAACCTGCCAACTTCAAACCCATTTCCCTGCTCTCACAAGAGTTCTCCATCTTAACTGCTTACAGGAAGCTATAAAGTCTTTTTATCTCTTATTAGTAGTATCACTCAGAAATATAATTAGTATATACATAAGGATGGGATGAGAAAAAATCTAGTTTTTACCTTGCTCCATTTTCTGACAGTTTTCCTTATGGATACTGCTCTCTAGGAATTGCATTCTCCAGACAAATCCTGGGTAAGATCAATGGTTTTCAAATTTCCTCGTATTTAATTGTCCCAATGCAGGAATTTTCCAAATGAGATGTTCAATGGGATTTCTCAGGCTAGAGGGCAGCTGGTTTGGTTTGTGCTCTTTCTTATAAAACTGCAAATCTGTTTATGTAATAGGTAAAGTCTAGGCAAGCAAACCACATTTGAGGATCCTGTCCTAATAGTTATCTGAGTATGAGGAATAGGCAGCCATAGGAATTTTACTGTGTGTTTGTTGACTGGCAGCTGCATAGCTAGAAAGAGCTCAGAAAGTGACAGTTAGTTTAGGTATCCTGGAGATGTGGAGAAAAACAAAAGGGAAAAAGGAAAAAAATAAACAGTAAAGTCAACATTTGCTATATGCTAACTATACTGCTCATTTTTTTTGGACTTGATTTAAAAGGAACAATAATACACACTTTTTTCATGCTTATTATGTTTGGAGGTAGCATATTTAAGCAGAATAGGTGACAGGAGTAAGAATCTCATGACACCATTAATCAACGAGAATTTCAAAGCCAACCAAGAGATGTGGGGGAGAAAACCTTTCTGCTCCCTGCACCATTGACAAAATGGCATCTCTTCCATTTCTTGACATTTCCAAAGACACTAAAGGGCTAAAGACACTAAAGTGTCTTTGGAACAAAACAGTAAAAGACAAAACAATGCAAAGCTTGCGATCTAGGCAACCGCTCCAGCAAAAGCTGTTGCAAAGCCAAATCAACAGTGGGACCCAATCCAAAAGCAGCAATGCGAGCTGTAGAAGGCACTGTACCTTCTTTCTCTCTTGGCCTCTAATCAAGCCAACTGCAGGGTGTTAGTCCACTTGCAGGCTCACATTCATCCAAGTTTCTTACATTTTCATTAATGCTCACCCAGGAACAAAAAGATTTCTCCAGATTAGCCCTACAGAACCTGTGTTCATTAGGCAGAGAGTGCATTAAGCAACTTCTACATCCTGTATCCCTGATAAGTTCCATTTTGGTTTCTACAGGGCTGGCCTGTGTTGTGGAAACCCTATGCTTCATCTCTAAGGTTTCTCCAAAGTCCCATTTTTCTTCCAAGTAAGTTGTTATGATCTGTGTTACAGCTTGCAAAGAGGTCAACATCCAGCTCATTTCTCCTAAGTGGTCAACAAGAGGTTTTGCAACTTGCAGGGCCAGAAAGTCCCTCTTCACTCTGCTTCAAAAACACTGCCTGTTTCTGAAGCCCCCTTCCCTGCCCCCTCCTGCCCACCCCCCCCTAAAAAAAAACCCAAAACATTAAAAACAAACCAACAAACAAAAAGAACTACTCAGAGTTTAATATGCTTTGGGACAGTTTTGCATATGCAAGGACAGCAGGGAGTGATGGAATGTTCACGATTTGGGAAAATCACAGGGAATAGAACAGCTCATGTTTTATCATATGACACTGCAGCTTTCAAAGTTGTAAACTGTAGGAACAGAATTTATATTTAGAGATGAAAAGGAAATCTAAAGTAGTCTTTGACGAATTCTACACAGTGAGGAGTGTTGCAGAGCTCATGCTGGTGGAAACAGGGAAGAAAAAACAGTCCCTGAAACTGGGAGTGGAACTGGGGAAAAGGCAAATCCATTCTTCCCCGCTCCATGGATTGTTTGTGCAAACGGTAGGCGTATTTGAACTCAAGTCTCAAACACAGAGAATGGGAGATTAATACTCTCTGCTTCTGTCCTGCCTAATGAGATTGTAAGATCTCTCATTAATTGTTTGTCCCAGACATAGCACAGCTGAGACCAGACCTCCACTGGGGCCTCTCTACTTTATGATGCAATTAATGCACATAACCTCTTGCCATTTATAGTTCTCGAACCCTCATGTGTAATGTGTGCTAGGATCACAACTTTTTGTCATCAGCAGAGTCTCCCTGGTAGCAGGCCTGCTTTCACTTTGCATCTTTTACATCTACCTGTTCTGTGTTATAACCACCATAAGCATCTTAAGTAATAGAATTGATGAAAAGCAAGAGCATCCTTCTGCAGAAGGCCAAGGAAAAGCAGAAACACAAGGTAGATACCCACAGGCACACAATAGGCCTACTCTGCCTTATTTTACTTACCAATGAAAGTTAGTTAGAAAGAATGGTGAAACTCCACTTCAACAGTGCCAACTTCTCACTCCAATGTCAGTGAAATTGTCAGGACAAGAAAGGTTTTATTGAATTTTTCTGTCCCACCTAAGCTTTACCAGAACTATTTCTATTCCTCTGCTGAAGAGATTTCTGACCATAACTAATTCATCATTAGAAAAATTGTTACTTTGTGCCAGAGAGTTTTCAGTCTGAGTATTTATTTATTTAATCTTTGTACCCCTCTGAGCTAACATCCTTTTTGCATTTAATAGACAGTTGCAGGGCAAGCTAAATGAAGGCTGTGTTCTGCTGAAAATGCAAGATGAAGCACAAGCCCTCCTAACTTCAGGGAGTTTTTGTAGAGAGAAAATGGGAAGTGAAACAACTTTTAAAAATGCACACTTTTATAATGCATTATAGCCTTCATTGCTTTTGCCAAAACTTCACTTCTAAGAAGAACCATCTGTGGATTTGATTTCTATGTTTCTCAGCCATAAGTCAATAGAGGACTCAATTTTAAGGCACAAGACCTATAACATGCAGTATGAATCATCTTTTGTCTGTGTATAAGATAGGATATATAGATAACACGCTTAGTGAAAGCTTTATCACCAAGGAAACACATTCATAAGCATTGAATCTAGCACCTTTACATTTACAAGTCACTTTAAAAAAGTGCCAGCTGTAAATAAGTCCATACTCATAACTAGAAATACGTAGTATCTATCACCCTTGCCTATTGTAAGAATTACTCATTGCCTAAGACTGGCAGTGGGCAAAGCCCATTTGTGAAAGTTCAGAGCTTCTGGAGATTTGGAGTCTGATCTACCAAAAGTTAATTGTTTCAGAGAGATAATAATTTTTTGGTAATTATGTCCAACCAATTCATAAGTAACCCATCACAAAATACATTTTATCTAGTGCCACTTGCTATTTCCTAAAGGTCACGGAATCTCTTTTCCTCACCTCTAACGGCTCACCTTTCCTGGGTGCACTATGGGGAAGCATAATTCCAGCAGAGTGGAAATTCAGTCAGCAAATGAGGCATCGACATAAATATTCATGGAGGGAAAAAAAAACTTTTGAAAAAACGTTGAGGAAAGAGAGTAGGTAAATCACAGCATCCTCGAGGGACCACTAAGATATGCACTGACAATTTACATGGATTTGCTTAAAATTTTGTCTACAGTATTATCGTACATATCGACTCACCAGATTTAGGGAATCTCTTGAACACTGGGCACTTGACAGAGGACAGAACACTTGCCCAGATGGCGTGTGGCACCCATTTGTCATATCCTTGATTTACAGTCTGGGAATTAGTAAGGGAAATTAGTCCGTATATTACTCATGGAAATGCCTATCTCCTGGTAAACCATGCAACAGTTGCTCAGTTTTTTTAAACACAAATTTGACTTCCTATCTAAGATTATCTCCCTTTTTCCTACTTTGCAAATTAAGGACCGGATATGAATGCAAGTCATGGGAGAATCACATGAATTCACAGGGACTTTCTGCATGTACAAAGTTAATTTTCTGCATGGAACATGCACTGGACAACGTCCCACAGCATAGTCCCAGTGGAGTTCAGCCCAGCTTAATACAGCAATGACTCTGCTTCAAACAAAAAAAAAAAATAATAACACAGAGATATTTTGAAAAGACTTGATTGTGACTCGTTTTGTTTGTGGTCACTGATGTTCTTAGTGACCTTGGTAAGAAGAGAAGGAATTTCTTGCTATGTCAGTTTAGAAAGCCACCTCTGAAAACACACAACATATTTAGAGTATTTGTGTCTCTGCAGTTAATCCTACAAAGATACTCATTCATAGATATCTTGCTTTAATTGAGAATACTCCAAACTCAGTTCACATCTGGCTTTTATCTGTATCTACGAGGCTAAATCAGTACAAATAGATGGAGCAATTTGCCAACCCAAGGCTCAAATCACCAGCAGTCATAACAAAATCCAGTGCCAACAAGGCTCCGAGATGTAAAATATCAGAATCTAGCACCAAAATCAGACCATTCAGTGAGGAATAAAATACAAAGGCATATTCTAAAGACACTGACCATGAAGAAAAAAAGAACACCCACTTGTGGGTAATGATGCAAACTTGAACTTTCGCACCAAATCGCAGTAAATATTACCGCACTGTAATTGAGTTCATCGGGTTCCACAAGTACACCCATACTTCCTGGATAATTTCCATTGGCGTTATGCAAAGGAAACTATTGTCTACTGGGAGGTTGTCTATGTTAACCAAAAAGCACATTCTTTTAAAATGTTTATTTCACACTAGTTTGCAGCTTTTCAGCTCTCAGATCCTCTCTAATTAATGACCAGACAGCTAGAACTTACACACCTTTTAAGAGCACAAATGAAAGGTTTCCTCCTTTTTTTCCCTTTTTCTTTTTCTAAAGAGAGCCTTTCATTCAACCCTGATGCCATAAAAGAAGGTGATGTCATAATTTATGATATTAAACCGGTTACTAAAATGTCATTACAGAAGTGATGTTTTAATTGATGATGTTAAACTGGTTAGCAGCAAAGTGTCAAGTGTCACTTTCATGACATAAACTGCCAGTTATGATTATATAATATCAATTATTCTTTGGAAAACTGCATTAGATCCCTTATTTCTGAACCAATGTAGTTGAGGCAGGTTCATATTTTTTTAAACACTCTTCATCCAGTTCTCATTATTAGTAGTAAAACATACTTTGGATGCAGTTTAGACTTTCATAACTTTCCTTTTGAAATATAATACCTATCTTTCCCATTTGCCCTTTCAGCTGCCATCAGATCAACAGCAAGGAAAAAGAAAGCAATGAGATACATTTTATTGCTTTAACTGAATTTGCCTTGTTCTCTAATCTTAAAGAAACGAAACTTTTTTGCTGAAGGTAGACAAAAATAATAAAACATAACTTTAACAGTAAGTTAAATATAGAACTTTTAGATTTGCTGACAGGATACTGGTTGCTACAAACCCTGCTTTGACGCTCCATCTCCTAAAGGTTTAGTGTCCAGCTGCTCTCCAAATTCCACTAAATCTTATTTAGGCACAGAACCAAAAAAGCATATTAGTATCTGAAATGCATGTAGCCAAATCTTAAAAACTTAATCCCTTTTAGGGGTAGTTACAAGGAAAAGTAACAATTTAGTCCTTGTATACTCTCTGGGTCCAATAGGGCTAGACTGATTCACTACCAAAGCTGATCTTATCTAGTAAGTTTATAATATTTCCTTATGTCAGAGCTACGTTCTGTTACTTGCTGTCAGTGACACATCTCCAGCTAACTGTCAAAGCTGTTCAGAGATGCCCTGATAACAAATCAGATACAACAGAACAGGATGAGATTTTTACAGGCATTTCGCAGCTGCAATTACATCTATTTTATATTAGGACAAGTATGCTCACATTAACAAAAAAGCATCATGCAGGACTATCTCTTGGTCAAGACTGTCAGTGTATTCCAAAGTAGGAGTTTAAGAGGGCTGCTCCAATTGATCAGTGCTGATACATACAGTAACAATAGCATAAAATAACAGCAGAAGGATAAATGTGGTACACCCACACACCTACACCTACTCAGAGAAACAGTAAAGACTGCAAAGACAGTAGATTTGCATAAACAGTCAGCAACATGTCCAAAACAGACCTTCTATCTCAAAGAACGAGTACAATCTCAGATAGCGCTAAGAGCAGTGCTCCTTTCTGAAAGCAAAACACACCAAATCAAACCACATTTGTCCCTAGCAATAGAGTGATAGGTCCTGATGGGTCCTGGAGTTTGTATCAGCCACACTACCATGTTTATGAAGTCTGTGAGAAGGGTAGCATGCTATGGCAGATGTACTTAAGAGCAGCAAGTAGCTCTAGTATAGGCAACAAAATAGGCCACACTATAATTCTCTTGAATTACTTGGCATTCACACCAGTGATTCTTCATACTGAAAGCCAGGAGTGGAGGTGGCTGAAAGGACCACACTTCACTCTGTTACTTACATTTCCAACTCGGACCAGATCTGTTGCCACATTTCAGGGAGAGGTCTGGGAAGACTGATCAAAGGAGCTGTGGAAGATACCAGGGAGAAACTGCAAAGAGGCGAGGGAGAAACACGCTAAGAAACACTCAGAAACACACATATGATTTTCATTAGGCTTAATGGAGATGCTGGAAATTAATCTGCAGGGCAAGGCTTTGCGAACTTACCTCATGATTTCATCCATGCAAAAAGAATCCGTTGTCTTCTTTAGCGTCTCTTGTTCTTTATGCAGTTTTGCACATAATGGATTTTGGTATTATCCCACTTTCCCCATCTTCCTAAAACTCTCAGTGATGATTACAGAGCTGAACTGTCCCAACAGAACAAAACAAAGCAAAAGAAAAAAAGAAAGGAAAAAAAGAAATAGGGGGAGAGACTTAGTACTGATACCAGATATTTTATTACCCACATCTTTCTAGATAGCACTCCACCTGGCAAATCTGGGGATACAGAAATTCCATGAGATAACAGATCTTTAACGCAGGTGGCCAAACAGTGCCAGAACTGTGTTTACGCTCTTAACCTGTGATCACGTCTTCTCTATTCTCATTGGAATCAGTAAGTATTCTCTATTTTGCTACAGTTTTTGAACATACACTTTCAAGCCAGGGAGAGCTCGCATCAGGCATGTATGCAACACCTCTCATCGGTCTAGTTAACACAACAAGCCAGATAAAATCTAAGCTTGAAGTGAGTGCACTTGTCGACATGAGAGAATGTTGAAATTCGGTGAGACAGGTACCTTTTGCGAGAAAGATGAGGACAAAAATTCTTTCAAATCCTCTATAGGTTGAGCCCACCTATCCCTGTAGTGGCTGCATTCTGGAAACACAACTGTAATGCACAGCAATGATGATCCATCTGCAACACAGCCCCGGCTTATAAAAGCAGTTTTTCTTCTATCATTTCACTGTAGCTGAAAGAAGGAATTCAGACGCTGGTGGTTTTTTTAAAAGTTATATTATAATTTATAATTGGTTGTTAATTAATGTCAGATCACAGTGGAATTCCTATGGAATTGTTTAGTGGATTCTCTGTAATTACCAGTTATAATTATAAATCTCACTGGAATGAATAACACAGGAATTCCAATAAATGATGATGACATTGGAAGACTTCTTTGACTAATAAAATCTCCACGTGTCCTGTGTGCATCTGAAGGAATTTTAGAACAGTAGTCTCCACCTGGAGCAGAAAGCATTTTCCACGATGCAAGATTCCAATTTGTGCGTTATGCAAAATAAATAAATAAATATTTTTTGGCATTCTCTACTGATATGCCTGCAAAAAAGCCATGAAACTCCCCTCAGCTGAGAGAGACCCTCCATGCAGCCAGCAGAGGCTTGCCACTCAGGTTGTCATGGTCTGAGCTGTGCTTACCTATTTGACTGAGGATGAGGTGAGTGAAGCTGTACATGATCACTGTTAATTAAGTGTACCCATGGCAGACTGTCCCACGTACTGTTGCATACATCTCTACCTTCCTACACACCCATGGGTGGGAAGCTACAGACAAAAAAAGCTTCACGCTTGTACCCCACAGATCAAAAGCTCATGCAGTATGTGAGTTGTTATCAATCTATTATCTTTTTTCCTTCCTTCAGATTATCTTTGAGTTGGCTGAAATGAAACAGTAGCTGGGATCTTAGCTAAGCAAAGTGCCTGCCATGAGGAAGCAGGTCTGTAGGAAAAGTTCTTTCTTTGTGGCACACGAGTAATTTGTATGTTTAGCTCCTGCTCCCTAACACTGACATCGTTTTCCTCTGCTCCTTGCATTTTTCCCCAGTCCTCCCACAGTCTCGTTTCTCCATGCCTTGCTCTCTGCAGCCCTGCACTCCTCCCCTTGTCCCATGCACAGCTGTGGGAATCTGTAAACCTGCCAATTTGCACTTTGTAAAAACTTGTTGCAAGTCTGATGGGTTTCCTCTTGCGAGCCAAGAAACCCGGGCTTACAGCATAATTGATCCTAACAAACTGACAGAGGAACTATGGCCCTTACCTAAAAATAAAAGACAATCACAGTGAATTAAAGGTCTTGTAAGAAAGAACTATGCAGAGGAACACTGGGAAATAAGAACAAATGCAATCCAGGCTACAGTAGAGTTAAACCAGAGATGAATTTGGCTAAATAAAACATAAGAAACCTATTTCCTGTACTAATTACTCCCCTTCTTAGAGAAGTGTAATGTTGGCATCAGCCTTCATTCTAAATTGCACCGCAAAACCCCAACACTTAACAGTGTTTTAGCATACGCATTAGGCAGGCATTTCACAGTTCTTATTTTGCCTAGCTGTTGTTTATTTGCTGATGAATTTTCATGGCAGGATTTTTCAAGAGGAGAGATGCTCCTTGAGCAGCAGAACCGCCAAAGAAACACTCATCTGGGCTTCAAGAAGAAGTAAGCACACCCTCGAATTTATCTGCCCATTTGTTTTTCATTCCACTTTCCAAAAGCACTCCTTTAGTAAAGGCCAATATCATCAACAGGGCGACTACTCAGCACAGACCAGGCTTTCCATGTAGTACACAGGTTACAGTCTCAAACACTCGGGCAAAAGAAGAGAGAGCTTCTACTTGTCCATTCTGTCGGCAAGAGAACAAAAACTACAGTACATTAGCAACAGACTTTCATATGGCCACTGGAATTAATCAGACTCCAGTTTGCCTTCCCTTAAATCACAGGGTCATGCTAAGGTGGGGAGAAGAATTTGCAGTTGTATCTTTGTGGGTCTGCATTCCAAATTCTGCCAGAGACAGAGGAGTCCCAGTGTTTTGGCTTACTGATTATTACAATCACCAACAGACACACATACATATTCAGAGAAAGTGTTCGAACTCTCACATTTGTATTCATTTTACTTTGACTTGCCTGGAATCGTAAAAGGAATGTGTAAACGAGGAGAGCCTGTTGCTGAAATGAAGTTGAATTTTTTCCCCACAGAAACTTGGGTTCATGACAGCTTTTTGTTGGGCAGGACATTAGCCTTTTGTAATTTATTGCTTTTAGATTAAATCTGGGGAAACTCAATATTGCAGTTGAATGATTAGAGCAATACCCCTCGGAGTAATAAATTTTCTTTGGTGCTGTGCATCTCCCGATCACGTTTCCCTTCTAATTACATTTACATAAATGATATTCTGCAAAATTAAATTAACATTCAAACCGTTACACTGGCAAGGAGAGACAAAAATTAGTTAGAAACTTACAACCCTAAAAAAACGAAATGACACCTCGCTCTTTCTGTGAGTGAATAACAGCTAT
The DNA here is from genome assembly GCA_023055505.1 of Callipepla californica brunnescens. Classification (NCBI taxonomy): domain Eukaryota; kingdom Metazoa; phylum Chordata; class Aves; order Galliformes; family Odontophoridae; genus Callipepla; species Callipepla californica. The sequence continues at coordinate 61,446,883 of JALIRH010000003.1, forward strand.
CTCCCAAAGTGCCTCGTACACAACTGATTATTCTAGTTGGTTAATCACCGAGCTAGGCGTTCTGCTCCCCCTTTCGGAAGTTTATAGCGTACAGTCTTGCTTTCCACAGGGTCTCATTAAATGGAAGCAATTGGGGACGATCCAAATTCGGTCAGTTAAGCACTTTGCTCAAGCCTTGCTGTGATTTCTACAGTTCTGGCCACAGCTCCTCCTTCGAGCTTCCCTGGCTTGGCTCCTGCACACCATTCCTTGAGCATAGGGCCAAAAGGTGCTTGGTGGGACCACATGAGCTTGAGCTCGGTGCTGTGCTAGCATCCTTCTGCCCAAGATGAAGAATGACGTCACTGCTCTTCATGCCAGCTATGCCACGCTGGCTGGCAGCACCGTGCTTTCTGGGCTCTTCGCCACCTGATGCATGGACCCACAATCTACAGAGCAAGCTGTGTGTTGCCAACAGAAGGCATCATTGATCTAATGAGAAAAAAAGGAGCACCAGCCTACCTCCGGCTCTCTCAGGTTTTCAAGACCTGAAGCTTAAAGTAACTGTGATAGACAGAGTTGATTTGTGTAAAGTCACCAATCTTTTGACTATTCAATATGTTGCTCTGCACAAAGAATGACAGATTTTGCAAGAAGAAAATGTTTCCCAACACCTGCTTGGAAAGGCATTATTTGTGCTGTCCAGTGAAGGATTTGCCCCTTCAGTTATCCACCCACTGTAAAGACAGAGCACAACCATTTCATTTCCAGTTCTTTTTTCTTGTTATCCTTTTAACAAATGGTCAAATTCCTTACCCAAAGAATACATGCCCTATTTCTTCAGGGTAAGGCACTGGTTGATTTTGATTACAATGCACTCACTGCATATTTTCATTCAGAAATTCGTTTGATTACTAAACCTTAGCCTGCCCTCCCAATAAAGGGCATATAGCACCATGTCTCTGGTGATATCAATTCCTATGCAAGTACACTCAAACAATGTGTTCAATTTTGAGGCATTAGTAATGAAAATGGAAAAAAAAAATCAATATTTACTGTGTGTATTATATATAGCACATGCGTGTATACATCTATAGACACATCTGGAACTGAAACTGTCAGCTTTACTGTAAGTGCATCTATCTGTGTGCAAGTACATTGTGTGTAAATTGGGCATGCTGCAGTGTGGAAGAATACAATTTCTGGAGAAAATTTTAACATAAAAATGTCAGAGCTGCTGATTAAATAAAGATTGTGTATATACGATCCCACTTTTCAGTTTGAAATCTGGATGTTTTCAACACCGCAATTTTTAAAAACAAAGTTTGCATTCAGCGATTGAATTTCTTTGTTGAAATACATCAACATTTGTATTTTAGAACATTTCAGTTTACTTGGCAAAGAAACTGCTGTGTTTTCTTTTTTTTTTTTTTTTCTTGTTTCCAAAAAAGAGCGGGGGTAGCTTGAGATTTGTTTGAAAACCTAACTCAGTTTTCCCTTAACTTCACAGTTTCTGTCCTATGATAAATGCAGTTAATTACATGTAGACATAACATCCAGCGACTATATTTTCTCCAAGTGTTTGATTGCAGTGAGTCATCTGAATGACAGTCGTCGTTCCAGGGCTGCTTTTCACCCTGGCAAACACAATGTGCCAAACACTCCAGAATTTCTGTTAAATAAGCCTGTCTCACAACACTATGAGACCCACTCAGCGTCATAACCAAATTCTTCAGCATACGAATCACTTGGAAAGACCAGACCTATTTGTATGTTTAGGACTGTATGACAAACATGTTTCACTGCAAGGAATGTTAGGGTATAAGCACAATACTGTACACAAATCACAGGAAGGCTCGGTGCAGGTTCATTAACCACAGCCCTAGAAAGGACATGAAACCCAGATTTCCATTTAATGGGACAGACATTTCACCTATGCAAGACTATGATGAACTCTGAGCAAAAACTATGAATCAAGGAAAACCCAAAGCAATCAAAGAGATGGGGATTATGACAGCACCAGACCAGCAGGTATATTTACAAAAAAAACAAAAAAACAAAGAAAAATTAAACAACAAAATTCAATAAACCCTTCTTTCCTCAAGGACCCAGAACTGTGGCTATAGTAGGCAGAAAAATCTTACTAAATACCATAACTAACTTCCATTGCTAGCATTAAACTTTAATTTACCTAATTTCGTCAATCTCTCGTGTCATTCCAATTATTATTGCCATGGTATTTTCCCTTTGTATTTAAAAAAGCATAGCTTCAACACCTATATTAGAGAAGCACAATGTGTATATGTCTGAGAGAGCTCCCACTGAATGAGAAATCTTATGATTAAAAAAGACAGTAAAGAGAATACATGAGGTTTCAGCAAAATTATAAGGAAGTCATGACTACACACAGGTATGACTCAGGTTGGTCAGGTTACTAAGCACTGTGAGAACCCAGGCACATGAGACAGTGCCTGTGAATAAGCCAAGACCATCCGCCATCCACAGAGAGGAAAAATACATATATCCGGAATCAGGGCTCAAATTTTACAAGAAAAGCTCCAGCCTGGGTAACAAGCATTCTGAAAGGGTGTGTGAAGCAGATACCTCATTTAGATCCTGAGCTGGGAGTTCTCATATGTCTGAAGAACAGAAAAGAGACATATATTTGTCACAAGACATGTCAGTGACGCATACAAGGAACACCTGAAGGGATGGCTTAGAACTCCTGTTCTTCAGGACAGTTATAATATTGTACTTTTATTTTGGCTCTCAAGAATACTATTAAGAAGAGAAGTCTCAAATTTGCGTCTGTATATTATCAAGAGCAACCAGAATGATTATGAGTTAATTTTACTCTATAGATTAAAGTAATCTCAGCATATAAGCATCATCAGCTACAACACAAATATAGGGGATGTTGTCCCATCTATCAAGGCTTCCAAAAATTAAGATATTTATGATTACATAAGTTAGAGCACAAGTCAAACAGTGTTGCAGACAACAGCTAAAGGCAAGGATCAAGCAAGGATCAAAAGAAAATAGAAGTACATAAATCAGTAACTACATTTAAAATGTTTAATGCCCCTGAACACAAGATTGCAGGAAGATGAAAGGTACAGGATCTAAGTAGCTATTTAAACAAAGACAACCTTGGTCACCCTTTCCATCAAATCTACTCCTGCGGTGATTTGTTGAATAGTGATGAGATTTTTCAGTGGGATGCCTTCAAACAAGAGTTAGTACCATCAAGGAATAGAAATATTAAGCACCTCTGATGATATGAAGATCTTGTGTACTCTTGCGATTTTGTTTTCGGGTAGAATTACTGAAGAAATTCTAGAAAATCTTCTCCCCAGCCTCGAACCAGTAGCAACAAAAAGACAGTTATGGCATGCAATCTGAGAACCTGATTGCTGCCAGAACAGGGGCAGGAAATTGTCTTCTCAGGATGCCCTGGCAAAGTGCAGTGCAGACATTACCAGTACAGAGAATACACCGGAGCCTTCTTCCAAATGATGCTGCCATAGATGGAAAAACTGAGTGTATGCCATCTCCTTTACCCAAGCAGAACCCAATTATCTGAGCTTCTGCTGTTTATTGCAAAGAGTCTGCATTGATTTACAAGAATAAAGGCTGGAGTGTGTGAGGTGTAGGCACAGAGTGACATCTGCCAGCGCTCCTACAAGGAGAGGCCCATGTAGATGATGTCTTTAAACACCGCATTCATTTGCTGCAGTCCTCAAAAATGGTTCTTCTAATGAAGTTGCTGTCCAGTCTGATTTGAAAAAGCACTATCTCCACCCCACTGAAAGCAGTAGTTTGGGAGTAGCTGCTGGCACACTAGCAGGAGAAAAAATATGGTTAGTTGTTGTTCAACAGCTTGCAGATTGTGTCTTGAGATCAGAAGCCCTTGGACAACGACTGTGTAGATGAACTGTACAGGTCAGGAGAGATTTCTGAAGTTCTTCATCTAACCACTCACACACACACATACAAAAAAAAAATTAAGTCAGTCCTAGGTGACTGGTACACAGCAGCTGTAGCATAGCCACATGCTCAGACACGGGAATATTAGCAAGCCCTCTTGATCACTTAAAACCCTGAGGGCAGAGCATGTAGCTTTGAGGAGAGCACCTCGGTGTGCACAAGGCATAGCAATAACTAAGAGGAACTGATGCTGTGTCTCAGAGTGCCCATGGTTCTACATTTCTGCATTTTAAATTGCCTGAGTTTTGTTGTTGTTGATGGTGCTTGAAGATTAAATGCTATGTGCAGCAACAGATGTTAGTGATCTCATTCAGAGCTGAATACCTTTTTACACATGGCTTGGTCGTGCACCAGGGGCCAAGAACTTTGGCTGTAGATAAGCAAAATCAAAATCTGTTTTAACTGGCATATTGAGTCCATTGTCTATAAACATTCACATTATGAGAATGAGATCAAACCTGCCAAGGGACATTATTATGTTGTGAAATATATTTGCCCATTACAAAAGAATGACTAGAAAAGAATGGAAAAGTGGTGATTATTGAACTGTGTAGCAGTGGCCCAAATCTGTTTAAAAGCTCCACTAATTGCAAGCAAACACGATCTTGGCGAACAGAGGGACATAATCACAAATGTTTGTATAGAAATCATCTAAGAAAGAGGAGGCAAAGATACTCTTCAAGGAATAAAGCAAAGAAGCACTAGAGCTTGGCAGCTTCTGCCCTGCTTTGATTGGATGGGTGGCAGCTACTGAAGAGCGCTGCTGAAATGATCAGTGCCAGGCAGGATGGTTTTCCCTGGGAAAATGAAAAACAACAGGCCAGGAAACAGAAGAAGAAATCCAAATGCTACTGGAGGGCTGCGATTTTTTCCATTTTTCAAACAGTCTTAGATACTTAAATACCACCAGATCACGTCAGGAGGAAATCACCAAGAAAAGTCAAAAGGAGCTATTGTTAGAACTGACATATCTAAGGAATTATATTGCTATTACTGTTGACATGGGAACTGTGTCCTCTTGGAAGAGTACAGGAAGCAACTTGAAAAGAGACCGTAGGGTTTCAAGGCACGAAGATGCAATGTAAAATCTTTTGATGGATTAAAAACTAGAATCAAGTGATAAGAAAAAAAGGGCATACCTATATCAGTCTGTCTTGGGGGAAATCCTTGGGACTACGCAGCCAAATTACAGTTAGCCACTTGTCCTGGTTTCAGCAGAGACAGTGTTAATAGTACACTGATGTTTTGGCTGTTGGCTGAGTGATAGAAGTGTTCCCAGGTCCAGGCCAAGATGCCCAGCAGGGAAGAGCTGCTGCCATGATGGAGCAATGGAGGGGCACAATGCCTGAAATAGGCCAGGGGTTGTTCCACCCAAGGAGACATCATGCACAAGGCCATAAAGCTGTGGGGAGATGGCCAGGGGAGGGCTGCTGCTCAGGGATCAACTGGGTGTCATTTGGATGTAGTGAGACATCACGTTGCTAGGGGGGCATTGGTCAGTGAGAGGTTTTATTGCTAGGTGAGTGTTGGTGGCTGGGTGGTGAATTGCTGCATTGAGGAGATACACATTTATTTATTTATTATTACTGCAGTTGTTACTTATTTTCCTTTTCTGTCTTAGTAAATATTCTTTATCTCAACTTCCAAGTTCTATTTTGTTTCCATTTCTTCCCCTCATCCCAGTGGGGGGAAGTGAGTGAATGTGCACGTGGTGTTTAGCTGCCTGCCAGGTTGGACCACAATACCACTCAAAACACCCTTACAAACTATATTCAGGCTCTAAGAGAAATACATTTCAGAAAGGAGTGAGGAAAAGGAAGAATCAAAGTGGTATTAAAGTTATCATAGGAAAAAAAAAAGCAGGGGAAAACCATGCAACAGCATTAGGCTTCCTGAATAATTTGGAAGTAGTACAGTCACAACAATTCCTTGGCAGCCTTAGTTCATATCTACATGCATGTTTCTTCCCTCCCATTACTCTACTCACTTTTAACGTTACATATGAGCACTGTGAATGTGTCAAGAAAACAGGGAATAATTATAATCAATCATAGTTTGAGGTATCTTATCCATCTATCTGTAAGACATCTCGTGAGTAGAGTGCCTTTTCACTGAATTCATTGCCTCAACAAATATGACATCAAAAGCAGATCCATGTCTCTTTTCTCCACTGCTTTTTTTTAACAAAAATTTCCTTTATGCTAAGAAAATAAAGATTCTTTAAAGTGATGCTGAGATGCTTTCATTATGCATGGCAAAGGAGAGGTCGATGATATTTATGATCATTAGCAAGCAACACAGACATTTCTGGTAAAAGAAATCAAAGATAAGAGCAACTAGCATTAAAATGTTATTGAAGCTAATTTTTCTAAACAGATTTTTTTTCATTTTCTGCATGTGAACAGTGTTCAAAGCAAAATAATTTCACTATGAAACTTTTTTGTTTGTTTGTTTGATTTAGAACTGAGTCAGAGTAATGGAATAGAGTCAAAGTAAAACCTTCTTTTTGTGACAACAGCATTTGAGTATTGGATGTTATTTGACGTGACATCTCATCACAACATCCTTCAGGCACTGTGCATGATCCACCTCCAAAATATAAACATTCACTATTCTATTTCTGTTTTTCTTTTGTAATAAATCTTTCCTTCCAAGTTCTTGGAAGTAAAAGCCAAAAGCATTCAAAATTTCTTATACTATAATATGAGTTGTAAGTAAAGGCAACCATGAAGACTGTTTTCTTTCCCATTGGTAACCACATATTGCTGCAGTGAAAATAACACCACTGTGGGCTTTCGCAGGAAGAAATCTTGAATATGGTCTAGACATGGGAATAGTTCTTCAGGCAAAGAGAGCCGCAACGACTGCATTGACTACTCCTGTCAAATTTTGCTATCCATGTCATCAGCTGATGGCATCTTTCTGACTGGTGAACTTCTTGGAACATGATTTAATAGTTGAATAAAAGCATGCAAAATTCCCAAAGTCAGCTAAATCTCTGAAGGCTTTTTCGGGTCTGTGGATCAAAATTTATAAACTATGGATTTCATCAGTCTTGTATCCTGAAGGCTAACAATCTCATTCCAAAGCTTCCTACTGACCTAGGTTTGGGTGGTGTGAGAGCTAAGTAGTACCAAGATTCTAGTGGTTAGTGCAATGTGACGCGTATGATTTAGATGACATCAAGAGTGTTTCATTTTAAGAAGATCAAAAAGTATGGTATCTTTCAGATTGATTAAATATGAAGATGGTACTTTCAGTTTCATTAAAAGTAGAGATACTACTGCAGTAAAGTTACACTGATTTTTAACAGGAGGTCAAGCTGAGCAAACAATGTTGTGAAGAACCTATCTGCTTTCCTATTTCATACATCTCTTAGCAGTGAGATGCTACTAAAGGCAGAGAATGCAGTACTGTATCTAATTTGAAATGAAGGAAAATGTTTAACCTACAGTTCTTCATATTCAGAAAAGAATAACTGTCTCCATGTCCCTTGCAGATGTTTGATGGAGTCGGAAGCAAGTTATTAATGAAGAATAACTCCATAAAAATGAACTCTCTCCAATCAGTTTTCTTACACTAAAACATCAAGAGGAGATGCCAGTCAAGCAGCTTATATCAAACCTGTAAATCTTTACCTATTTAGGATGCTTTAATCATTTCCTATGAATTAATAGCATAAAACATGATTTATGGCTTAAGGAGGAGATCCTTATAACCATTAATACATAAATCGAATCAAAAGAGATTTGGAAATTACAGATACGCTGGGGCTGTGTGTTGCTCAACAGAAAAACAATCCTGCCCCCTTCTCTGCAGGGAAAGCAGGGCTTCAAACAACTGCAAAGGTGCAGTTTCCAAGAAATCTCCTTACATGGTCTTTCTTCAACAGATGGCCTCCTTGATTTGGTACAAGGTGCAAGATTTATAGACGACTCGCAGCGACATGCGATGTGCATAAAGTGTCAGCTGAAGCAATAAACAAATGGGAGAGCAGTGGTCTCTTTGTAAACAAATTCTCTAACCTTTCAAGGATTGCTATGACTCTGCTGGTCTGCCTCACAACTGAGAAAAAAAAATACATCATTACTTAGGATGGCTTTTTAACATTAAAAGATAGTTTTTTGTCTGCCTTTGCTGCAAATTGTTAATGGCAGTCAACAAGGCCTTTAGGCAAAAAATCCCAGATAAATTATCTTAGCAGAAACGTAGTTCTGCCGTGCAGTCCACGCACCAGTCTCTAGTACAGGTAGAGGTGGCACAGATGCTTTCTTTGACACCAACCGTGGCTGCAAACGCTGGGACATTTGAAACACATTTTTTCTCTGTCACCAATGACTCTGCCAGGCACCCAACATTTGTTGTCATCTACTCCTGGCTATTATTTATTTTTCTCTTTCCCTTCCACACACACACAAGCTCCTTCATATGCTGGTCCTTGCTCTGTGTCCCTAGTTATATAATGTCCCTTTTTCTCCCTGGTATCCCTGCAGATCTGTATGCACTATATCCCTTCTATATATACAAAAGACCAATTTCACCCTTTTCAAATTTAAGCTTCTGCTTGAGATACCAAAAATAGAATGAAAGTTGTGGATTTTTTTCCTCTAGCATCTATAAAGAAAGGCAGTACGTTGACAGACTGACTCAGGTTTTAGCTGAGCAGCATTACGTTTTGGAGATACCTCCTGGTTTCCACTGACAAGAGGAAGCTTACAGTTACTGGCTTTCTAATGCATCACTAAAGTGCTTACAGGACAAAGTACAGACGTTTTTCTAATAACTGATTTGTGATTCTCCCTCTTTCAACCTCTCTTTCTTTCTTCAAGACCCAAGTCGCTTTCCCTTGCTTGGTTTATGCAGAAAATCTTATTTTAACTAAAAAGAAATCTTGAGCCACCAGTTCAAGAACAGATTTGGAAACAGAGCTCTCAGTTGTGGAGGATGGCAGGTGACACACTCTTTATACATTACTGTAAAGTTTCTCCAACAACTTTGTAAACCTTGACTGTTCCAAAGGCCAGAATATGCCACTAGTACAGGCTGATTGTTATATTTTTATGGACAGAAGGAAAAAAAATACTGACATTGAAACAGTCATACACTACCAGGAATATGGTTTTCAGAGAGCTAGAAACTGCTGAAGAGGACAGCTAAGCTCTTGCCTCAGGACATTTAAAATCTCCTTTTCTCCATCTTTTCCCTCCTTCCCTCATCCCTTCTCCAGCATACATCTGCTAAAGATCTCAGACTGAGGAGCAGAACTGGGAGGAAGCCAATCTCCAATTCATCTTGGGATCTTAGAGTTTGATTTATTTTTCTGTACAGCATGACTACTTCTTTAGAAATGATGTACATCCTGGTTAGCCTGACAAAAACAGCACTGGTTTTCCTGTAGAGCACCAGTGTGATGGAGTTTCTTAGGGAACCCGATACGTTTACTACTGATCCAAGTGCAGCAGCACTTAGAGAGTATCCGGCTTTGCTGTAGACAGAGAAACTGCCAAAATATCCATTAATTTCAGTGGTACCAGACTAGGCCCATGGAAACAAGATGGAAAGGACAGAAGTCAGGGAACGTAATTTTGGGAAGACAGAGCAGCCAGCATGTTTTGAGAGAGGATGGAGAAGATGTAAAACACAGAAAGGAGAGCAGGCAGGTGCAGAGAGAGAACAGTTATTACAGGAAGAGCAACAGACACTGTCAAAAAGAATACAGGGAGATTTTGTATTTGTTGTCAGGAGTATCCATCCTCCCAGTACTAGAAGAGCTATGTTTGATGACTTTTTGTTGTTTCCTTTTTAATGAAACTTTTAACTCAGAGTGGTTTTGGAGGGTTCAAAAGGAAAGAACAGCTGTACATGGCAGGAGTGGTTGGCTGGCTGGATCAGTTGCTTTTGTTCCCAACACCGACAAAACCTTTTAATCAAGAACCTTTCTGACACAGAGAGACGTAAAGGAGGAGAAGATCACAAAGAAATGGAAAAAAAAATAGATAATAAGGGGCTTGGCTATTCCCTTCGTGTAATGTCATGTGACTGAATATTCCTCATTTACCCTGAATGAAGACTCTAACTATGTATCTTTGGCAGCTGACACAGAAACAATAGTTACCAGTTTGATCACTGTGAACACTGCATTGACTGCACTTTCACACCATCTCAGCATCCTGTGACTACAGGTTTTGTAGCCAAAATAGTTGACACAAACAGTCACAGCAATAATTTTCCACCTTAAATTCTAAACCATATAGATTATACTGCATAACACCTTCAGAACTTGGCAAGTAAAACCTATGCTCATTGACAATATCCCTTTTTAAGTCTGGTCAGCACATGATGAAACTCCAACTTAGAGCCTGAAGAGCACTTGAACGAGTCAGTCATTTCAATGCAGTGTTGCAATCCAAACACCTATATTCCAAATATTAACACAATTAAAGAGTGTATGAGGATAGGAGAATTGTTAGTAGGGCAGTGATTTCTGGAAATAAAGTTTCTGACAGGTAAATATTCACATCAATCTAGATTAAAACCAACAGAAACTGCACTATTGAACTCCATCTTCTACACTGCCACCCTTGGCACAAACATTTATGTACCTTTATTCTGTACACTTCAAAACTGGACAAGCACAATTTGCTGTAGGAAATTGAAAATGTAAGCTCCTGGCTAATGTCAGCAAAACAAAGGAAAAAAAAATAGAAAGGAACCAATTTGCTTGCCCATCAAAAATACAGTCCTGCATTTAACAGAGACCACATAGTTGCAGTGGGAAACACATTATACTCACTTAAGATCCAGTTCATTAAATATTCCCTGTATTCATGGTGTAAGAAAGAACAGACCACATGTGTAGGGCAGCATAATTTCAAGAAGGCAACATTTTATCTTTGATTTCCTCTCATGATCACACCACTCAATCCCCTCTAATTGCTCCTGCTGTGCCAGGATCACATAGTATGTAATGTCAAGACTTGTTTTTGTCAGGACTGGGATCAATTAGAAGGCCCAACATTCAAACTATGTGCTCAACTCCCAAAGTCATGCTGCACTAATTTCCCGAAAACAACATACATATGTCAAACTGTTTCCCTGCACATGGTTTTTGCATTGCATTTTGCATTATGTTTTCACACAGATCCCAAACTAATTTGCGCCCACTGTTTTTCATGCTCAGGGCTTCAGGAAGGAGCACTGTGGGCCTGGAGCCATCTGATCTCACTTGCGGCTCTTACCAGAGGTAACTCATTTATGGGCTCAAGCATCAAGGCTCCAGAATTAGCAGTGGGCTACAAGCTCTTTTCAGATGATTCATCCCGCAGATAACCCAAACACTGTCTAAATGTGGTTTTATTTTTCTCTCTGTAAACTGTAAGAGATTGTCTTTGTTGACTGGGCTGCTAATGTGGAGAGGTGGGATTAACCTGGGATGCAATTATAGGTTGTATAGAGAGAGGCATGTAGAATCAGCATGTGGAAATTCCCCCGTGAGTGCCATCATTGGTTCAGGGATACCTCCACAACTGGGGTCAGCAAAAAAAAGGGAACAAAGTTCACAAGTTGCTTCTGAAATCTCCAGCCTCAGGGAAGAAGATAGTAAAAGTTTGTGAATATAAACAGGGACTTTACGGGAACTTGACAAAACCCATACTTTTATAGTTATTTGCATATAATTGCCTGTCACATAATACACTGCAGAAAATATTACCTTTTCATTCTGGTCAGAACCAGCATGAGCCCAGACATTTCAGTACAGCGAGACAACCAAACCCATAGACACTTTAATCTGGACTAGGGAGTGAAGGAAAGTCCTGCCACTCCATCATACTGTGACCTGGATTTAAGCAGCTCCTTGTAATTGTGCTTTACCTAGGATTTGCAATGGAGACTGATTTTATTTCCATTTATCCCCTCTAACAAGTAAACTTCCATTCTAAGTCCCCTTCACTGGCTCCCCCTCCCTGACATGAAATCAGTCTCCTGACTAAGGAGATAGGGAAAGCTTGAGGAATAAGGCCAAAGTGGAGGAAATTTTTCTTCTTGGCTCTGATCATCTTGAATAAGGTTGTATTATGGAACGCTGCAATGCTAGTCTGAGCAGGAAAGCATTATTGCAGAGTTACATAAAAACCTTATAGACTGTGCAGATTTCTTTTGTCAACTCCAAAATATGCATCAGTAACCCTACTTCATCCACCCTGAACAAAGTAGCTATAAACATTAGTTTTACCGATACACGGGCCTTAAGAAATGTGTAATTTTACAGTAGCAACAGGACATTTATATTTCAAACATTAACCTAACTTTCGAACTCCTGAAGGAGACTAAAACTGCAAAGCAAGAAAGGCTTTCTAAGCTGAGAAGCAAGCTGTGAGAAAGAGCTAAAAAAGAGCATTCATTTAAACATTTTCAGAAGCCCCTAAAAATGTCGTTTTCACACAGTAAATCCGCTGCACTTGAATGTCTGTTGGCTTTCTGAAAGGAATGCTCTTCACTGAGATGCAGCCTGCTGTGGTGAAGTATGATGGAAATAAAAGTGTTGCTAATGGTGATTGAAAAGGATTCCCATTGCCGCTGGCCAGTGTTGGTTTTAGACGGGCCAACTCCGTCAAACAGAGAGCAACGGGAGACGGTAAACTTCTCTAAGGCTCTCTAAACTTTGAGTCACCTCTGCTTCCCTCCCTTTTAACACTAGTCTGTCCTCTTGTTTCTCCACTGAGTTTTATGTTATCACAGTCTGAACTAAACTTTCACTGGAAATGTAAAGACAGATTTTCACACAAACCAAGTGACGTGAAAAAGAAATGAGCCATGGGAATGAGCATTAACACAACAGCAAGTCAATAGGGCCAAAAAACTTCTGCACTGAGAGTTAGCTCAAGAAACAAAGCCTTCACTGCAGCAAATATCCAACTACCTGTTTTGATTGTGATACTTCACACTGAGTGCCGTAGTAGGGTTCTGCTATGTCAGACATCTTGCCTCTCTAAGAAGGAACAGCTTCGTACACCAACACAAACATGTAAAAGCTTTACAGTTAAGGCAAAGATAGTAAGTGACAACCCTAGCAAGCAGCCAGATGAGGCAGAGAAGTGGGAATTCAGCTTCTGCCTCCTGAATCCCTCCCTGTTCAGTGCATCAAGCACAAGATCTACCTCTATTCCTCTGCAGGTTCTAACTTTTTTTAATGGCTTATACAGGGAATTCTGCCTCAAATACTGCAGGATCACCATGGATTCACTGCAGATTGCCAGTAGTGGCTGATGGTTTAACTTGACTCCATCTCTCCATGTATCTGATTAATTACATTGCCTCAGGAATTCAGATGTATCCTGTACCTTCAGACTCCAAGGAAACTTGGTAATCCAGGCCTCTAGACACAGGGAAAGGAAATCAATTAAGACACTTAGAAAGGAAAAATCAGAAGGTATTAAGTAAAACCTGTCTTTCCTGAGAGGGGACTTCAGCTGCCCACAAAGTGAAAGAGGATACTCTTGGGCTTTGCCATAGTGATTGTACTGAGGACATCTGGGGTCCCCTTATGGTTCCACCTAGACGTACCCTCCAGGAGGTGGGTTTGTACCTGTCCATACATGGGTCTCCCTTCCTTTGCTCCAGACAGCAAATTTCTACAGCTGCATAGCTCAGGAAACTGAGCCAGCTGAAAACCAACCAGGAAAAACACAATACTGGATTACTTGAGCTGGGACGATGGAGGCCTAGGCCAAGACAGCAGCCCAACAGCATGACTTCTGGACTGTAAATAAGGCTATTACCATAGAGCATCTGAGGTGGGAAGAGTTGGATGTAAGATAAAGGGCAGTAGCAGCTTAGCTCCTTTGTCCCAGATGCTTGATTTCAACTTGAATTGAACAGCAAGACAAACATGCTTTGTTTAATTGAAGTCCTCTTGATCAATCCACCCCAGCATGAACTACAGATTCCATTAGCATCTACTAGGATTTCAGTTATGTTGGGTTGTGTTCACTCATTCTATATGTCTTGACAGAGGACATAATGGAAAAGATGAAACAAATGTACTTTTAAAGGAGTTTTTGATGGTTACAAATTACTTTCAATTCAATATATACAATCTCAGCAACAAAGCTGTCACTTCTCAGGCTTTTTTCAGTATATTAAGACCATATCAAGATCTAGGAGACAATGCAGACATATGGCACAATGTATGGACTAATTGGACTCTCTTCTCATTGCTCTTTTTTGGTCAAGCTAGCTTAGCCTTCTTCAGCAAAATAGCAAGCTGTGGATCAAAGACTGAGGAGAATGCTCACTTCTGGGCCCAAAAGTATGCAAGATGTACACTAATTCTTGATGGCAATTTTACTTCAACCCCCGTCCCTCTTCTAGTTATTTATTGCAAGTGCCCAAATGAAATTTTATGTTACCCTTTAGAATACACTTCTCATTATACTGATGACTATAAAATATAATTCCTGTATCCCACAGATAATCATTCACCTAACCCCATTCTCTGATAGACACTACTACCTGGTTAGGACAGCAGCTAGCTCTCTGTCAGTCTGTGCTAATTCTGAGTGCACTCAACCAGCTTTCTGTACTTGTGGAAGTACCCTCTGGGAAGTTTTATGTGCCAACAGCTGCTTTGTAAAAGAAGACACAAACTGACCAGAAGACATAAGCCTAGAAACTACAAAGAAACTCTCATTTTGCATGCAAAGATATGAGTGTGCAGGCACTGAGCATGGAAAGCACACAAGACTATTTGAAGTAGATTGTTTTGCTCTTGATCTAAAAGAAATTTACATTTTAAGTGGGTTTTTAAGTCCTCCCTTCTGCCTTCAGTGGCCAACACGTTCCACAGCTAGCTCATGGGAATCCTGACACTGCACAAATCTCTAAAATAAGGATGTATTGGACATGTGTAGAGAAGGCAGCCCTCAGCCTGGCTCCCAAGGAGGCTCAAAGGTCAGAGAGGCAACAGGCCTGAGGCACAAGCTTAGGTGCGGCTGCAACACACCCTCCAAAATATGCTCAAATGTCAACCGGGAGCATTGCAGAAAAACATCATGAAAGGGCAAACAATGCGGTTCTCCCGGTTGGGGCAGTGCTGGATACACCTAGGCAGCTTCCTGCACGGTCACAGGAGGTGGGAAGGAGAACACACTACGTGCTATTGCAAAGGTATGAGTACTCAGGGTCACCCCAACAACTGCTGTTTCTGAATGGCCATAAACCATCAACCAAGATGGCTTTTTCTTGTTTTCCCAGTAAATCACAAAGTGAGAAAAAGAATGGAGAAAGAACAGGTGGTAGGAGGACGTAAAAGCTGTGGCTTCAAAAACTCTTGCTTTTCTGTCTTGCTATGCTTTCTATATATTTTTAATATATTCATTACACACAACAGGCCACAGCTCCCATGGAGTAACTGGGATCTACCTCATAACAACTGAGCTGGAAACATCTGTAAAAGAAGAATCTGTGCATCTCCTATTTATTCTGCTTCTACCTTCCAACAGCTCTACTCCCTGAGGTCGGCTTCCCCAGCGTCATACTGCATTCATTTTAGACCCTTACAACAGTGCATTACCTGGATACTGGTGTTTGCAGCATTATCTCAAATGCACAATTGTCTTTATGAGAAACTAAACGTGCAAAAGACACGTAACTCTGCAATAATAAAGACAACGTGCTTGGGCACAAAGGAACTTTAATAAGAACTGTTTCCTGATGATTTCAGACACTTCTCTTAAAAACTAAGGCATATCGAATAGATGTTAGCTTGGTGGCTGTGGTAACACTGTGTTTCACTTTTTCCCCAATAAGAACAGGTTTGCTGAACCACTCAGAAAGACTCACAGATGAAAATGTCTAAGAGGGAGAAAGACAATACTATGTTAGGAAACTTCTTAGTACAAAACACACACACACGAAAAAACAACATTGCCAGGCTCTTAAGAAACTGAAGGGAACAGGAGTTCCCTACTAGAGGTACCAGCAAGCATGAAGTCACACAAAAGAAAAAGGTAAAGATGGGGTACTACAGTGCGTGGGCTATCTCCACCTTATCTTCTTTGGAGGTTGCTACAGGCCTTTCCAGAGTCCTGCTGTGAATTTGCTTCAGTGTTTTTTAAGGGCCCTAAAAAATGTCATTTGTCACAGAGTAAATCCTAGATGTCTGGTTACTTTCTGCAGGGAATGCTCTTTGCTGGGCTGCAGCTTGCCAGGGGTCAAATATGACAGAAATGAAGTGTTGCTAATAGTGATTGAAAAGGATTCCTACTGCTTGTGGCCAGCGCTGGTTATTAGCGAGGCCAAATTTGTGGGACAGAAAGCAGCAGGAGACAGTAAACTTTCCCTAAGACTTGCTAAACTTTGAGTCACCTCTGCTACCAACGCCATTCTGTCAGTCTTATTTGGGGAAAACTGATATTATAATTACTGATCTCAGCAAGAGCCTAATGTGCAACCTGAGGCACTCCTCTGCTGGCTGTATAATTACAGATGGGCTGGGGAGCCTTGTGGACCCCGGCCCCCGCCCCTAAAGCAAATGGGATTCTGTTACTTCTCCAGCCAGGCTGCCATGGATAGGTGAGTGAGAGGCTCACCTATTATTATTTCAAAACTGAGTGCCTGCGATTAGGGGCTTGAATGTCACCTCAAAGAGCTCTGTCCCTGGCTGTGAGGCCATGGCGTCAGAGGGTTGTTGGAAGCAGAGTTTATGCCCTCTCAGGTGGCAAATACTGATGGATAAGGACAGTTTTTATTCTTGCTTCCTCCTCCCCTTCCCCACACTACTGTTTCTCTCAGGAATTAACATCACTTGTGCTTGGGGGGATGGCAGGAGCATCGGCACCTGCTGGATTAAATTTTCACATAAAATCAGGTTTTGCTGGATATAATTTAACTTTATCCTATACAATCTCCTTCATACACTGTGAACACATTCCATTATGCCCTAGTTAGAGCTTATTATCAACAAGATCAGTGCCAAGAATACTTGTCCAACAAAAGCAGATGCATCCCTGACGTTGAGAACTGTGGCCTAACTAAAGCAGATTGCTAGGAGGAAGGCACACTTGCAAGCTGCAGCATCAGAACAAAATCAAAATACTGCATCAGACCTTGGAGCTGCAGATGCTATGTATAGGCTGACTCAGAGCGAGTGAGTGGTCCTTCTCCAAAGGTGGTATATCCCCAACTAAAATTAAGTGCAGACAGAAAGGCTGCACAGGATCAGGCCTGGATGACCAGGTCTGCAGCAGATTGACTGCTTTCGCAGGGTGCTGAGCAGGCTGCTGCCCTATTGATTTCTATAGCAGTAGAGTGGGCTTAGCACCTCAGAGCATCAAATTTCCGAGCCTGCAATAGACGTGGGCTCTGGAATGGATTAAAGTCACATGTGATGTATTTGGAAAGGCCTCGGTCTCAGAGCTCCATAACAGCAACCACCATTTATTCTGGTTACTACAATTCATTTGGACAGTGTTTACAATATCGTCCCCTTCCTCCACTATTAGACAAACAACTTTGATAGGTAGCCTTTTATTTTTTACAGCATTTCAGAGCAGAATAAACGCACAGCCCGAGTTATTTATGGAGTGAGCTTTCTGTATGAAGTGCCTTTGCCAAGGAAGTGTGAATTCACATAGTGCACACGCTGTGTATGTTCAACCAGACAACAGTGACCCAGCAGTCGGCAGGGAAAGGGAGAAAGGAAAAACACATGCAAGCCACCATCTTTCACATCTCACGTCATTGGAAAATCCTCCCCATAAACTTTAGGGAGCCATGTGCCAAGCAGCATTTTACTGACTCAGAAAAGTGATCAGACATGGCATATAGGGCTCATCCTGCTGGGCAGAACAGCAAGGAAGCAAACTAAGGTTTCAGTTCCCCATTTGTGCATATTCATTAGGGAATGCCATGGCAATTGTCTGGGACAGTTTTGCTAGTGTTTATTGGCCAATAGTAGCATAGATAGTGGTGGACAGGCAGCCTCACTTAACAGACTTTTTCTAAAACTTTAGGATTAAATAATAAAAGGAGTAGAATTTCAGAAGAAAGGAGACAGAATGAAAGATTTCTCTTCAGATGATTTTGACACCTGCTACCACAGGAAAACTCTTCTACACACGGGCTAGCAGTGGACTTCATTCAAATTAATTAACTGACAAATTCTGATTCCTCATTATATTCAGCACTTAATTCAGACTTAGCACAAGTTCAGACTCTATCACTCTGCATTTGTTTCATTTCTGACCCTTTATCTCATTAATAATGTCAGCAACGCTGTGTGGACATCAACAGAAGAGCACCAGGTCATAGACTCAAAAGCTTATGGAACAGTTACATTAAGTTTAACCACATGCACATTTATAAATGCCAATCTTTGACTTGTTGTGTTCCTTAATTCTACTACAACACATACAAAAATGACCAAGAAAGCAGTTCCTCCTTCCTCCTTTACTAATCAGACTTCCAGTTGCAAGTACCGGGGCCACCCAATCTCTGAAAAATCCACCCCAACACATCCCTAGCTCCCCTACAAATACAAATAATTAATTAGGTCAGCATGAGAATAAATCAAAGAGCTTAAACAGCTTGTCAGAAAAGAAACAACTACAAAAAAAGTCAAATAAATAGTTTCAACTGTGAGCTCAGATGTGCTTGTCCTCTGCAGTGAGTGTGGTGGAAACATTGATTGTATATTCAAGACTGAAAGTTGATTTGAGGTCACAAAAGCGAAGAAAAAATTCAAAAACTGCTTTGTGACAGAGACTGTAACATATTATTGACCTGCTTAGAGGATGGGTTTCTTAGTATGACTAGGAGGTCTAGAATAACTCACTTGCTCTTTGATTCCACAAAAAAATGTGTCCTTTAAACCCTGAAGAATCAAAAGCTGCACTCTACATTACTGAGAGGCAGCCAGCTTTCCCACTTCTTGCAAAGCACTTTTGGAAATCATCTCATCCATCTAGACAAGATCAAAAATGATGTTGCTTGTCACTGTAATGTAAAATTAAGTAGTAATGCTAATTTCACACGTCATGTTATAGGAATGATTGATATAAATAAATCTGGGGTTGTTTGATAAGAAATATACAAACATGTCCCTTCTCTTTCAGAAAAGTTCATACGAGCCAATGCCAAGCCTCTAATGTTTTTTTATCAGATCATTCCTCATTTTGAATATTTTCCCACGACTTAGTGCATTTTTTAATAAAAAGATAAAGCCTTTTTATAGGAAAGACTTCTCCTTGCTCAGTGAGTACCAGGGCAAACTCAGGTCTTTTTTCAAAATATCTGAAACCAGCCTTGCTGCATTAATAAATAAAAAATAGAAGAAAAGATTAACTCATGTCAGCCTTCAATGTTTCTGCTCTTAAATTATCCTAAGTTACAGCTCAGCAATACCTTAGAGCCTACCTCACAACCCCATGCATTAGAATCCCAGGCACATCCAACCAATGGCCCAACCAAGCCTGTCCTGCAGCTACCCCCGGCCCTGTGCCATCATGGCAGCAGCTCTGCCCAGCCTGGCCCCAGGCATACACCCATCAGTCCCAAGAACCATACATTGGGGTGCTGTTAAAGTTGTCTGGGCTGAAACCAGGAGGGTTAACCCAAGTTACGTAAAACTGCATAAATTGCATTGCAGTACATTGGCAAAACACAGTCCTGTGCAATATGTTGGCGAAACATGGTCCTGTGAACAGCGAAAGATACACAGCCATGCTTTCTGTTTTGATAAACGGATTTGAGAATAGGTTTCAAGATTACTGGAAAAATAATCCATTTATGTTTGTGACTCAATTTCAATCGGTATAAATACACTACCTGCAAGGTTTCAAATGGAATGTATAGAGCTGCAATCAGACACAACTCAAAAATCCAGCTGTGAGCATAGTGAGGTGCTGGGTGGTATGTTTCAGCAGGGTGCCTATGTTGAAAAGAAGTGTTTTGTAGCTAAGACTTTGCTCTATCAAATAGTGTTACTGTACTCTTTGTACCTGTAGTAGCTTCCACGGAAATAAACAGGAGACATTACTGTCAGAGCCATCTATGTATATGCAGCCTAAGGCGATTCCTCCTCACAAACTGTGGCCCAGGCAAGCCAAAAGGTGGGACAACCATGCACTAGGCTCCTCCCATAAGCTGCATGGGAAGACGTTTTCTGGAAGACTTCAGACTCAAACTGATCTTCCAGTGACCTGCATGCCAAGATCCTGGGACTCCAGCCCTGTGGGGAAGAGGGTCTTCCAGCCTGGAGATGAATAATTCCGGCAAGAATCACTGTCTGCTTACCTGGATATCAAAACTACCTGGAGCAGCAGCACATGATACTAAGAAACACTTTGGTCAGGACAGAACATCTGATATTTCAGGCTTTAATACCATCCTCACCTCTAAAGGATCAGAAAGACTAAGCCCAAAACAGCAGCAGTTCTTTCCTGTCCAGCTTCTCTAATCAGGCCTTCTTTCTGGAGCAAGTAGCGCCAAACTCAGAGGCCAAATACACACAAATCGGCACAATGTATGGAGATACAGAAGACCTGCTCAAATCTTGTTACCTTCTGGAAATGCTGACCATTTTCAATGTAGTCCCTCAAACCTGGTATGCTGTACTTTTCCTTCAGCACTTCTGTTCAGACGTCACTCTCCTTGCAGTTGGCAGGGTTAAATGAGCACCATTCCCCATGCTCATTCTTACACAAAATACAAGCAGTACCAGACATGCAAAGGAGTGTGTGGTAACTGATTAATGTATCTGCCTCAGGAGTCTAATTTTACAGATTTCTCAACTGGTTGCGGCATTCCCAACTGTGTGGGAGTCCAAAATTACAAAGATGAGGTGTACTTTCTTAAAATAAACATCAACCTCAACTCCTAAGAAGGCTCTTTGGTGTTACTCTCTGCAGCTGTGGTTTGCTATGTGAATATTCCCTCCAGTCAGAGAAGTAACTCAGATGGGATAAAGCTGCTGCAGCCAACTTCATATTGGACCTGGGATAAAGAGCCTTTTAGGGCCAGAAACAGGAGGCATCAAGACCAGAAGAATAGTGCGCAGCAGGAGTCTGCAACTACAGTTTCCTAAGAGACAGTTATTGTTTTGGTGCAAAAGAAAACTGATTCTAACTTTCTGCCATCTTTCCCTCACATGAAGATCTAATGGGACAAGAGAAGATACAGTTCAAAACCTACCTTCCAAGCTTTATTTGTGCACCTAAAGACTTTGTGATGTGGGCAGGTAGGTCTCCTAGTCTGATATGGAAGGAACTTATTTACTGAGGAAAATATCTCCTTTTTCACTGAGATGAGCTGTCTCAGTGCTGACTTTCTCTTTTACTTTCGAATTACAATCAAGTACACCAGAATTTGGCCAGCCTTGACATCTGCGTTCACTAGCTCTCAATATTTGCAAAAGCTCTTCCACAAATGCAGGGGAACCAATTTGGAAAAGCAAGGCATTCACATCTGGGCATTCATAACGAGAATGCTACAAGGCTTTGGCTCTTCTTTAGGTTTCTCACTCTGTTCAAGTTTGTTGGTTAACATACATATAGCAACAAGTTAGAGCTGCAAACCTGCAAATCTTGTATCACGCAAAGGTACATTTGCTGCTGTGGCAATCTAGACTGCTTCCTCACACTATCATAGCCCAATCCCACACATCAGTCAAAATGTGTACTCTTTAAAAACCACTCTGGGGAAGAGATTGCAACACACTACATCTTCCCCCTTAAAATGCAAAGCTATTGTTTAGGTAACCTTGTTTTCCTGCATGCAGTTGCTATTCTCCACTTTTTTCCTAGTGCAGAAAGATGTGATTCCCCTGAAAGATGGGAAAAGTAAGGTCCTGTATTCCCTTCCACTGGCTGTGGCAGAAAAGAAAAAAAAAAAGGTTAACTTTTAACCCAACTGTCACACCTCAGGCAAAACAAACCAGCGTGATGCAGTAGGTATGCTGATTTACACGTGGCAGAGCGCCGGTCGTTTACCCCTTGCTGTGCTGAGGATTCTGAAGGACCATATTTTCCCTCGGTTTATTTTTTTTTTGTGTCAATATACATGCTGCTATGCGCTCATGGAAAAATTACTGCTGCAGCAACGCCGTCCCTTCTGAATGTACAATCAGAAGCACAGTGCAGGATTTTTTGTGGAAATAACAGGATCCAATCCTTGGAGTATTTTTGAATCAATAGATCCTTTATTTATATTGTAGCTGCATTCCAATTTATCACTTGCAAATATGCTCTGCAATAAATAAGGGGAGGAAATGGAAATATTACAATGAAATCGTAATAATTCAATTCTACCTCTGCAACATAATAAAGTTGCAGAGGGAATCTGTGCTTTTTTGGTTGCCACTAAGCATCAGCAACAACTGATGGTCTTAAGTTAACAAGCTAATATTT
This sequence comes from Callipepla californica brunnescens, assembly GCA_023055505.1. Classification (NCBI taxonomy): domain Eukaryota; kingdom Metazoa; phylum Chordata; class Aves; order Galliformes; family Odontophoridae; genus Callipepla; species Callipepla californica. The sequence goes on from JALIRH010000003.1 coordinate 61,469,253, forward strand.
CATCCATGGATACCAGAGTGATAATGGCTAAATATGCCAGTCGAGGGAACGAGCACATGTGCAGCTATTTGCCTGACACAACTTCTGCTGTCATGGCCTATTAAAACCAGTTTACATGTGCATGTCGAATTTGATGAATATGTATGTGACCTCTTTCATAGCTATCACTCATTGGACTGTAGCCCTCATGGCAGAAAAAAACAGCACCTCTCATTAAACACAGCTTGAGTTACAGGCATGTTATGTTAATACTCCTTCAGAACTTTAGGGGGTTTTCTTCTCCTTTTAATAAATCTTCAGAATAAAACAATTTACAAGTATAATTAAAAATAAACTTTCCTATTAGTCTACGCGTACACTTGGTGAATTTGTTATGAAATTTGTGTTGACTAAGAGAAAAAACAGTAAATTACTTAAATGATTTTATAGATAACATTCAGTGGCAGTAGCCAAATGCGATTTCTCTTACACAGGGCCTTGAGCAGAGTTAAGGATTTAAAAAAATAAGAAAACAAAAGTAACAAATCAGAACAGAAATTTTTAGGTAAAAATGAGACTGTCTGTCTGGCACCACACGTAAGCCAAATCTAAATGGAGCTTCGTATTAGAGTCTAAAAATGTGCCATGAGTGTTCCCTGTTATTGTGCAGCTGCTCTGCGCATTCTGCACCTAGATGGCTGTAGAACGTAAAGTATTAAGCACACTGTAACAGAAAGGGTTTCTACCAAATTTCTCATTGAGACTACAAAGCCTCAAGAGGCAGAGGAAAGCATCCAAGCTTTTGGTGTTTATGAGAATCCAAAAGAACCTCTGAATCTTTTGAGGTTTCTTCATTGCTGTTTAAATAGCATAAATTACAGAGTATAAGCAAGGATGCAGCCAGATTGTACAGTCCATATATGGCAAATATTTACTCACATGAGCATTTCCACTCCATCTGCTCTGCAGATAGAGTAAATATTTCACAAACTGACACTTAATTTGGTAATGCCAAAACAGAAAAGGCACATCCACACAGGCACTGGTGCTTCAGATGATCCACAAAGAAAGCCACAGTCTTCTCCCGCTTACATGGAGTTTGATACACCAGCAATTGGAAGAAATAAGTAGGTTTGTACCATTATAAAACAAAGTCAGGAATGAACGAACCAGATTTTAAAAGGAACACTGATTTATCTTTAACTGTGGCCTTGCTGTGCTGGGATGAACTAGCCACTGATTGGCTCATTTCAGTCAGCCCCACCTCAGTGATCAAACCAAGAGGCACATATAGTCTATATTTCATTTTCAAAAAGGCATCACTTTGTGCTACTTACTATATTCCTGACATACAGACAGTCTGAGATTCTTGATGTAACCACTAAAGGAATGGTCAAAATGTGTTTGTTTGACCGATAAAACCTGACACAATCAGAGGCATACCTCATGTAGGGTGAGAGCAATTCAGCAAGTGACAGAAGACGGCACTGTATTGTTGCACTGGTGTTGTGTACTGTCTGGATTGAAATAGTGTATGAAAGATTAACATACATTCATTAGAACACGTACCTCTGGAAAACTAGAAGTCCATCCTTGGTAATCTCAACAATATTTTTTTATTTTCTAAAGTAAAGCTTCACAAATAAGGCCTAATTGCTACCTCCTCTGTACGAATGTAAAAATATTTAAACTGCCAATATCAAAACCTTTTCATTTCATTAAGGTGAAAACATATCCCTTTGATTATCATTTTAATTTAGATTTTATTATATTTATTTTATTCAATCATTCATTTATATTCAATTTTATTCAGTTTAATAGAATTTATTAAATTCTATTTTTATCGCTTATATTATTTTGCAACATTTTAGGAAAAATGAAATATTTAATTGTTCTCGTATCAACATCTAGGGGTTCTTGCACCTTACATTCCATTGTATATTTTAAAATTGCTAATTCTCTCTATAAGTTAGTCTGAAAATGAACTTTGAATTCTTAGAATTTTCAGCATCTAGTTTTGCGTATAACTATTTTTATCTGCAACTGAAAACAACAAGAAAATTTACAGGAAGTATGGAAGTCATTTAAGTGTTCAAGTTAGATTAGATACTGAGACCCCATCTGGCCCATGAGAAAAATTTGTATTAGCTGGAGATCCTGCCCAAAAGTTTTGAATGAAGAAAAGGAACATGATCATCCCACTCACATTTAGCAAGCCTGACAATGCAAAATGTCTCTCAAGCCTGTATTATTGGTAGAGTTTCAAGATATGCATAAAATACTATAAAACTTGACTTCTTTTTTCTCTTCAAAGTTTTTTTCTTTTCTTTTTTTTTGTAATAAAAGATTCAAAGGGTCTTTAGCAATACAGACTGATCAACTTGCAGTTTCTTTCCATTAACGCAACAGAAGTTTGGACACAAAGAGTTTGAACAAGCTCTTGACATGTGGATAAGAAACACACTAAGCTATGGAAACACTGTAGGAACTGTTCTGTCATCTCACCAGATGCACATTCCCATAGTATCCAACTACCCTGCTCTGTAGCAAATGGTGTGCTGATGCTATAAGGTTCCTTTAGCTCTACGGCTGAAAACCAATTTCCAAATATTTTGATTGATTCCACAGAGTTCCTTCTTCTGCCAGGAGCCAGGCAGTTCCCATGGTGGGGACACCTACACACTGTCCCATTCCTGGGAGAAGGGCAGAGCAGCCCTACCACGCAAATGCCCACTTTGCTGCGATGCTCTCCTCTTACTGCTTTTGCCTGCTCATGACCATCCAACCCACCCAGCCTAACTCACGTAGGGCATCCTCCAGGCTGAGCATAAAGATGGTTCAGGCAAGGCCCACGTTTCCTGTGTTTCATTTGTTAGGTTTGGTTTTCTTTTAAATAAAGAAAGATGTGGCATTTCTACACCACATCCGTGCAGCATGCCGTTCCCACAGCATCCTTTCTGTGACAGGCTTTACTTATACATTTCTCACCGGAACATCTGAATTGTCATTCCCTGTGACATGAACATGCCTTTGCCTCATCTTCCTAACCTAGAAAAACACTATAAAAATCTAAAACCAAACTAAAAATCCAGGACTGAGAAAACAGATATCCCCCCCCCCCCCCCCCATACAATCCCACAGTTTTCAATTTTCTCGAGGTTTTGGAAAATACTCCTATTGCCTCCTATTGAGTGGCAGAGGACTTCAGACAATGCTCATATGAAAGATCCTTCTTAAGCCACCAGCCTTGAAAAGCTGGCTTTCATGCACAGTCAGTTTCTGAAGAGAAGCCATGAATAATGCAAAAGCTGAATGATGCAGTTAGCTGTACTTCACCACCATACCAAAACAGCCTTTGCACCAGCACATCCAAAACAAACCTTGAAATGCTTCTCCATATACAATCCTACAATAATTTCTGACTTGCATATCCCCTTTTGGAGTAGGTCTGAGAGGAGATTACTTATGTGCTCCAAGTTCAATTAGTGAACGCACGGCCAAGGAAGCAGTTACTGTGTATGCAAAGTGAACTCATAAATTCCATTTTTTGGAGGTGCTAAGTGTGCAGAAATGAACACAAATTCTTCCAGAAGCACAAATGCCAGGAATATGTGACATTGTATAATAACTAATGAAAAAAAAACAAAAACCCACAACCTTGACTGATTCTGATGAGAAATGCTGCCAGGACACCAGAAATAGATGACAAACTCAAAAGGTATCCACTGTAGCTCACCCCAGGAATTGATATACACAGAGAGCTCTCCACAGTCTGTTTGGAAGGTTAGAAAATGTCCGTATCAAATTGCAGGGCACTACACACTTTCCATATCAGCTCTTACTTAATTAAAGTAATATTGAAATAAAATGTTCCTGTCACATTCCCTCATGGGCAAAGAGAAGGGTAGAAGTATCTATTCCGAGTCTCTGAAATCAGATACACTTTTCCTTTTAAATAGATGCTTTCTGGGTACATATTGAGATTATTTAAATAAAGCTAAATTTAATTCAATAACAATCTTATCATTCTCAGGTGGAATAAAACAAAGAAGAGTTTAAAGGATCCCTAGGGTAATCTTCCGATACCCACAGTTAAAGCCAAACATGAAATCTCTGCTAATAACTCTTATTTACATATATATTAAACATGTATAGCATTAGGAGATAAGTATGTATTGATAGAGCCATGAAGTTTAGTGGTTCTTTTGAACACATATTTCTGAAGTAAGTACCTTACTTACAGTTTAATAGAAATTCTGGTTAATTTAGAGATTAAGATCTAGATATATACTTCTAGGAATTCCTAGTAAGTTAATTATTAAAAAAGAAAAGAAAAAGAAACTTCCAGAGATGGTGATGCGAGCAAAAAACATCAGCTTTTCAAGAGGCAGTAAAAAGTTTGGAGCAGAAATGTACTCCTTTCACCCATTAGGAAAAAAATGTAACAAAGAACAAACTACAAATAGACAAATACTATTACACCATTTCCATCTCCCAAGAAAACAAAAAGGGAAGAATAGGTTGATAGGTTTCCTATCAACTTCTTCCTCACAGCTTGATAGGAAACATGAAAGATCATTGAACTGATGATTTCTGAATTTCTGAAATCTGAGCTTTACAGAGATTTTCTTTACAGAGAAAATCGTATTGAATTAAAACAAATAAACTCTTAACCAAAGTACCTGCCTGTCTAGCACACAGCTGAGTCACAGACAACATGCTCGTGGAGTTTTTGATACCTAAAGTGTTCAGGCTACAACACAATACCAAGCACATCTTTGGCAAGAAAAGCCAATATAGATGTGTACAGCATATATATGTGTACAGTACACATCTATATTGGTACACAGTGTTCAAGCCAAGGCAGTGCTGGCAGCTGACTGATACTCTTCTGGAAGGTCTTGGCTATGCTGGAGATTCATAGATTCGTTAGGTTGGAAAGGACCTACAAGATCATCTAGTCCAACCATCCCACACTACCATTCCTACCCACCAAGCTACTAAATCAAATCCCTTAGCACCTCATCTAAACGCTTCTTGAACAGCGCTAGGTGTGTCTGCACAATTCAGCACCACTAAACACTTGCATGATTTCTTCATTTACCATCCAGCACTGTATGGGAGCAGCTCATACTGCTCTCCAAGCCACCCACCCTGCTCCCAGCATGCTGCAGGATCCTCGTTCCTGCCACAGAAGCACAGAGCCCCACCACACAGCCACAGCTTGACAATGGTGGCTTCCAGAGACTCATTCTCCATGAAGACAAATTGCTACTTTCAGCCTCAGGAAATGGTGGCCAACTTGCCACGTTGAAGAGCTTGGTGCAACCACCTTTGCCTTCATGCTAACTCGGAACTCATTCCCTAAATGGCACAAGTAGTCTGTAGAAATGCTGGGCAACCCCATGTTGCACTTCATGCCAGCGTTTATATTTGTACTCTTCTTTTAAAATACAAAGGTTTCACTTGGACAGGACTCTTCCTTTCTGTCCATGTTTCTGCCTGCACCACTTCAAATGAGATTAAGTTTAGGCAAAGAGAGGAGTCCGTGCTTGTGGCAGGACCATTGTGCATTAAGCGAGTTTATTTTGGTAGCACTGCGTTCTGTCTCTAGTCACTGTCTTTTTACACATAATCAAAACACGAAGATTTATTATAGGGAACACTAAAAATATGGCTTGAAAAGAACAAAAATAAAACCACAAACTTGCTTTACAGCTGTGGCCTTAGGAATGCAACTGGATTCAGTCTGCAATGGGGAGTGGCAATGCTGTCAGGTTTCAAATGTGAGTTATCTGCACAGACATTCGGAAGCAAGCTCTGTAGCTCTTGGCGTAGCCCTCAGAAAATGAAAAGACTTACAAGATGTTTCACAGCAATGCAATGCACAGGCCATCAGATCTACAGGTCAGCCCCTAACAGTAGGTCAGCAATCGTCCTCTCTGTGCTGTCAGATTCTTGTTTGTAAGACTCAAAGCTTCTAGTACATTTCTTGAAAATTCAATGTCTAGAATAAAGCAACCGTAGGGAAAAAAAAAAAGAAAAAGGAAACAGAACCCCAGGGTTCCATTTTTGTTTCTTCATTTTAAATGTATATATAGTCCCGGTGGTTGTGGGAAAAAAAAAAAAAATCAGGATAAACCCTAGCCAGATTGCACAAGATTACTTAAAAAGTAACAAATGAATTTCTTCGAAGTTGGTCTCATGATATTCTTTCAATGACTGAAACTGGGCAGCACGACTGCAGCCCATCATCATAATACCATCATTTCCTACAACAGTTCTATCTCCTAGCCCATGGGTAGTCCATTTCTTTTTGCTGATGTTGGATTGCTACAAATCTGACACTGAAGGGTCTGAAAAATGCTTTCCAGAAACATCTTGGTCCGTGATAACTGTTTGTCTGTCAGCCTCAAAACTTGTACATAAGGATCCCAGAAAAATATTTCCCCAAGCGGTATTCTGGCCTGCAAGGAACACTCTAAGCTCACAGCAAGAGCACTCTGTTTTCAAGCCTCAGTGATGCCTTTCCTGTCAATTACACACCGTGCAGGAGTGCACCATTCAGTGCTTCCCCTGTTCCTCATATTTGGATTTGCCGATCCAAATAAGTCACCTGGATGCCATCTTAACCTGATCAGAGAATTTCAGTAAGCTGATTTTAGGGAAGACTCAAGCATACATGCTCTTTATTGGCTAGCAAACATATTGAACACCTATGTTACACAGAGGAAATCACTGCAACTCTCTTGCCACCTCACAATTAATCAATGTAAGCTGCACATCTAATTAACTTAGCCTCAACTTACAGAAACAGGCAAGTCTGCCTGAAGCTTGCTGTGACTTCCTGCACGTAGTCAGTAATATGTGCTGGGATGCTGGATTGCTCTGACTTGGATGCTTTTCCTAGATGAGACTCTCCATATTACTTTCTTAGTTTTAAGCAACAGTGATGAAAAAAATCAAGAAAACGACAGAGCTGACATTCCTAAACATATTCTCCGTACAATCACTTGACCACTTAGGAGGAGGAAGGTTGTTTTTTTCACTGACTGCAATTTAGAGATTTGTGGATTATGAATAAAAGAGAACAAAACTTTTTATGAAACTTTAAATTTATGAATGGCAACAGATAATAACTTCCAGAATTTAGTTTATTATCTCTCCCATTCACATAATGAATGCCTATAAAGCAAGCATAGTGGAAGATGACATGGGTAAAGTGGAGATGCAACAGTTTTGGTCAGCTTTACACAATAAATCAGTTTTTATCTTTTTTTTCTTTGTCTTATGCTCTGCAACTGTGCCAAACCATTACATAATAAAAAAAAATTCCATTAAGGTAGAAGCTGAAACCAAAGAGAAGCAAGGTTCAGAGGTATTTGGAACCTTTATTTGCAGATGTGATTCCCTTATCTTCCAATCAATTTGTTCCCTTTGATATAGTACATTGGCTCAAAGAAAAAGATTTTTCATATACATACAACATACATTTCCATTTTTTAATAACTCTTTCAGAACTTTCAGAAATTGTTGGTCTGGCTTTTTATGGATTCTTCCTGAAGATGATAATAAAACATTCATGAATTTGGCAGAGGACATTCCAAGTGTCCACACGTTCTGCTCAACATATGTAACATCTATACCATCTTTTCTATCTCTAAACTCTGGAGGGAGACATAGGCTCCACAGAACACACGAGGAAATCCTGACTGGTTTGGATTAATTTGATTCTTTGACTCATCATGGTCAGCAGAAATATATGAAACTCATTAAATGCACTGACCTTCCACATCTAGCTAGTGCTGTTAACTTCTGTTAGAAATTATTAAAACTTGCATGAGAAGTTATTGGAATGGTGTCTGTCCTTGGCCTCGCTCCTCCAGGCTCAGATGGGTCCCTATATGCAATCTCAAAATAGGAAGGGAAACGGTACCTATTTCTTGTGGGCTCATGTGCAGAGCCAGCCAAAGGCTCCACATAGTGCACGATGGCACAGCAGCCACCTTACTCACCAACTGCAATGGCTGGGCTGTTCAGCTAAACAGCACTGCACTTTTTATCTAAAGAGTTAACATCCACAGAACGCCCAGTGTTTCTCAGTATAATTGTATATCTCCCTTTTCAGTTTTGCAGAGAAGGGAAGGGGCTCAAGGAAGGCCCTCAGGATTCAACCCAAAGGACTGCACAATAAATGCATTGCAGCTACTCCACTTCAGGCTGTTAAGTTCCCCTAACTAAGCATTAAGAAAGGAAACTGCTTTTCAATTTTGTTTATTTTTAAAGTCAGCTTTGCCCTAAGGATTCAGCTAATGCATACAATGAATTTCCCTTCCACCTGTGAAGATTAACGTTAGGCATGTCTGGAGATGGCCTAGTCCACCCACCTAGGCTAAGCAGGATCAGCTCTAGCAGGTTGCTCAGGACATGTCTGGTCAAGTTTGGAACAGCTCAGAGAATGGAAACAGTACCATCTCTCCAAGGAACCTGTTCCAGAGGTTCAGCCAATCTCACTGCATTAAAAAATAAATAAGATTTTTTTTTTTTTAAGATTGAAACAGAATTTTCACCATTTTAAAATGTCACACCACTAAACACCACTGACTTTGGATCTGGCTTCTTTATGCCACTTCCCTAGCAATAACGTTCACTCAAAGCCATCTATGACTTATCAGTTGACTGTTCACCCATCAGCCAGTCACTACAGCCTCAGAGTTATTAGTACTGAACAAATATACCATCATCTTTCCAGGAGATTTGTCTAACTTTGAAATAAAGATTAATATTTGTTTGTTTGTTTTCAATGAAGTGCCACAGTACCAGAAGTACAAAGAAGTTTTTTCCCATTCTTCCCACTGCAGAATGCGACAGCTTTAGAAAATTTTTTGAGCTTGTGTGTTGAGATCAAGAGCATCTATCTTAAGAGCAACCTGAACACAACCTAAGAATTCTTTGTTTCCCCTCACACCACTCTACCTAAAATGACAACTTCACACCCTTCTTTTTTGCATGCTATTGACTGTGACTGATTGCATCCTAGGTCTTTCTAGCCATGTAATCCCCACAAAGATCTCCCTTTGCATACCTATTCAAGCACCAAGCACCCAATAAAACAATTCTCAGAAATAACAAACAGACAATTCAGAGTTCATCTGGTCGGTAACCCTTCTGTCTTGCTAAGCACACAATACACATTTCAATTTGATAAAATGTCAGGTCATATAGCCAGAAACAAAACTGAATTAACAGAAATTATTCTGTCCTTGTAATTGGTACTTAGAAGCCATTGTGAATAATCATTTGTGTGAAAGGTTGCTGGAAAATTCTGATAGCTGATGTGATTTGTTGCTAAATAAACATACGAATTACAAGTAAGTACATAGGAACTCTGTGCAACTACATCCTTGATTCTGGCAGAGGATCCACTGTACAGGTACACTTGGTTCTTATATACTGGACAAGAATGTTGAAAAACTGGAGAGAAATCATTCGCACAAATGAATAAAAAAAAGGAAAATATGCCTTGAAGTGAGAGACTCCTGGTGCTCAATCTATTAGCTTAATGAAGAAAAGGTTAAAGGATAATTTATTAGTCTATAAGTATCTATTATCAAAGGGAATGAAAATTGATAATTGATGACTCTTCAATCTAGCTGACAAAGGCTTAACAAGATTCAATGTCTTGAAACTCAAATTAGACAAATTAAGGTTCAGAATGTGGTGCACTTCTTATTTTTTTTTCTTTACAGAGAAAACAACCAATTCAAGTTTGCACTAGATGCTCCAACACCGGAAATTTCTAAATCAAGGTCATGTCAAAAAAGTCACAAAATGTGTCTGATAGTAAGTCACAGCTACTGGACTCCAGGCAGGCTTTCAGGGAACTTCCACAAGCATTCAGCACGCAAAGGTCCTTTCCATTCATAATAGCCCAGTAATTGTTCTGCTGCCTCCAAGTTATGCAGACCACATTTTTTATTTCTCTGAATGTATAATCCTGTATCAGACTGTTTCAAGATCTAGTTTGCCACCAGCCACAAGTATAGAGGAACAAAGGCAAAGAACAGTGCTTCCCAAAATGGCAACACAAGGGTGAAAGTGTGACACAAATCACTGCAGTTGCTAAACATTTTTATTGTATAGTTAAGAAGCAGAAGGCAAAGTTTAGACTCTTCTTTAGAATAAGTAGCTGCTAAAACCCTTCTGACACTAGATTATAGTCTCTGCTTTGGCATAACAACTAAATAGTCATTACATTTCCCTACAGCCTACCTTTATGAGAAAAACATTCTCTGGGCACTGCAGTCTTCAACAATGGAATTGAGTATTACTGGCAGACAATATCACTTGAAATGTTAGCTGTATCAACCTCTATGATGAATGAAACAGTTATTAGTCTGCAGTGCCTCTTTTAACAGAGTACCAAAAAAAAAAATCTTACGCTCCTACACTGGGAAAAAAATACCTAGAAGGCAATATACCTCATCTAGATACAAAATATACATGAAAAATGGCTACAACAAGATTATTTACATTCTTTAGCCATTAGGGATAAAGAGGAGGCTTACTGACCCATCTTTCTAAGCAACAAATTGAAAATCCTGTGATAAAATCTCTCTGCACTGCGATTTCCAGTTCTGTCAGATACTCCATAAAAATGGCGTTCACTTAGTGTATCTATCTACCCAGTGACTGATTTGTGGTCTTTGCAATTTAGATACTCAGCCTCTCTTCCAACTGCACATGTCTATTGCATTAGCAACAAATTGTATTAAGTGAACACGTGCTCAGGGAAACCAAAACTGCAGCCTAGAAAGCCGGACGGAGTAGGGAGATGATGTTTCTCTACCCAAATGTTTCAAATGATAACTAAGTTGAACTTGGGACCATTCCACCTGGGAATTGTTGCTGTTTAATTTCGCTACTGCTGACCTAAGGAGCTCTGAAGTCAAGCTGGTCTCTTTTACTCAGTGTCACGTAGTGCAGGAGGAGGGGAGAGGTTACTCCACGACTCAGTTACAGAGCCGATACATGCTAAATTCAGTGTTGTTCTGTCATAGAACTTGAGGAAAGAAGGCTACAGCTTCTGGAGAGTCTATTGCAATAGAAGCAACATAAAAAGCCTCTGTTTTTGTATAGAAAGATAAGAGCAGGGAGGATTTCTGTATGTGCGATGAGGAAACTTGCTAACTTGATTAAGCCTGTCTTATGCTGTTTACTGAATGCTGCAGAAAACGCCACAGAACACAGAGCACACATAGCACGACACTCTGCTAGGGCTCCTGCTTGAGATTTTCAGATGACTGTTTTCTTTTTTATTCTCAGAGTAAACACCTCAGAAAGACAAAGCCACGAAACTGCACATCTAGGAAGTTCAATTCTCCTGACTCAATGCCTAGATTATTACGTCATCCTACCCAGCAACGAGGTAATTGTAGATAATGTGAAGCAGATCGACTTCTGTAATCTTCTGAAAAGAAGAGGTTACTACACTCTGCATTTTATCCTGGAGAATTTAGGAAGCTGTAACATGGAAGAATAAAATCAGCCTATGCGCTGCCAACAATAAAATCAGAGGTCATTTAGGATGTACGATGGTTAAAGCATATGTGCTACCAGAGATCAGCTGATCAACCTATGGGAACGAACACTGTGAAAAACGTCAGTGCAAAGAGGGCGGGGGGAAGAGGGTCATTAGTGCAAGATGCTTGGAACATCAAGATGCGATGAGCAGGACAGAGCTGCCGAAGAGAGCACTCAGGGGATGCAGTATGAAGATCTCTGGACTGAGCAAAGTGTCGTGGTCAGGGAAGGATAATAAAAAGACTGGAACATACACCATCTGGTATAACAGAAGGGAGGATGGGAAACATCAACAGGGAGTTATATTTGCTAGGGAAAGCCAGACGGTGAAAGCATTGATTAAGATTATTTTGTTGATTAGGTGGTACTCTTTGATTTATGTGCTGGTGAAGGAGCAGCATTTATTGCACAAAGGCTGTGCCATGCAGGCAGCTGAAGTGGGATCAGGCCCTTGGGGCTTCACCAGCTCCCCCAGGGAGCTGAGACAGAGGGTCACACACAAGCGGGGCTCACTTGTGGATGCAGGAGGTGACACATCCCAGGGGGAAGACAAAGAGTGACAAGGATTTGTGACACTGAAATGACTCATCTCCTCCTGAAGCTGGAAAGTGGCATATAGGAGGAAATCAAGGCTCTGAGGAGAGATAGCTGCAACAGGAGAAATAAGCTGGAAAGAAGGTGGTAGGGCAAAAGATGTATATATGCATGCATATACGTTTGTATCTTCCTAGAAATTTATACATACCCTCACATGCAAACTCATGTGTGTATATATATATATATATATACACATCACACAACCATCTGAGGCCTAATCAACAAGCTACATCAAGCTGTTGAGCTATACTGACACCAAACAATATACATTGCCTTTACTCAGAGACTCCTGGGACAGAAAGAGTTAGACTGGAAGCAGGCACAAAGATCAACGACTCAGATTAGAGTCGCTCCCAGCTTCAAAAGTCCTCAGTGACAAAACACAGCAGGGGCAGTGCAAAGGGTATAGGATAATACAGCTAATCGGATAAATTTAGTACCCACCTCGCTGAAAGGTGGAACCCTGTGTGGATAGAAAGACAAGAAATAAGCCAGGGATTTAAGGGAGAGGACTTGTACAGCACAGTATTATCAGTATAAATCGATCAGTGAGTAAGATGGGGGGCAACATGACATCAGCAGCAATGCACAGGCAGTGAATCAGCAGAGGAAAAACAGGCAGCAGGTGAGCAGCACCACAGGAAAATATTAGGGTCACTGTGAATAAATTGCTAAGAGTGTTTTTGTTGTAGAGAGGGACGAGTGGGAGGGTTTGCAAAACTCCAGTGGCACAGCACTCTCACACTGAAAGTGATAAAAAAAAACTGGAACATCTGAATGCCAGCAAACCCTGGAGAAAAAAGCGAACAAGTACTTAGTTGTTGTTTAAGCAAAAAGAGAAGACAAGAACACTTTACATGCGAAGCTCAGAGGGGGTTTTTCCCCCCTCAAGACATGGATGTGTTTTTTACTACACCAAAACCACCATTTAAGGAAAATCTTGTTTTCCTGCAGGTGAAGTGTCAGAAAGTGAAAAACAAAGGCAGATTCACACAGAATTATCCACTGATAAACACACACACATTCCTTCACAGCTTGCACATCTCATCAGAGGATGCTGACCAAGCTCCAGTTACTCCAGATACACTGAGCACAGGTTAAGTCTAACACGGGTAGGTTATACAGAGTACCAAAGGGAGTCAGATCCACTAATGCCACAGCACAGACAGGTATAAACTCCCTTCCCATTTCCTTTGAACTATCTGATTGGGAACAGCCCTAAATATTACAAGTATTACATTCCACTATTCAATAAAGTTGTGCCGAATAGAATTATCACCTTGAAATTACAGGGTAAAACTCCCTATACAAAAACAGATTAAAGACAAATTAGACTGTGGGCCAGGTCACTATGATTGTTAATTAGTGATAATGGAAATACAATTAGCATAATGAGTTCCAATTACTGTATATGGAGAAATATGAGCATACTGCTTTCATAAATCTTGGTTCCAGGAAAAATAAAATGCATCTGGTTTAACAAAGCATGCCCTTCTCCTTTGCAAAAAAAAAAAAAAAAAAAAAAAAAAAAGCTTCCTGGTAAATATCTTTTTATGAAGCTAAACCTTTCTTTTGATGGGTTGTGATTTGGAAAAAAAAAAAAAAAAAAAAAAAAAGAGAGAGAGAGAGCGACAGAATGGATTTACCCTGTCTGATAGCTAAACAGTTTTGTATTAGCTTGGCTTCTGTTTTAAGCTTCCTAGAAAATCTTACCATCTGTTTCTTCAATCCTGGGTTAAACAACAAAAGACAAAATCATAGACTATTATATCAAATGCATTTGTTGTCTTTGAAATATCTAGGGGTTTCCCCCCTTCCCTCTTTCTCCTTCCGATAAGCGGTGGAATTGGAAAGCCAATTATATTCACATATTTATACAATTCCAAATGGCTTTTCAAAATCTTCTGCGAAAACAAGTTGATGAAAGACAACAGCTTTACAAACAGCAGCAGCAGCATGTCTGAGGGTTACTTCATGAAGAATTCTTTTCTTCAGAGTCAACCACCATTTATTTCCACAGCACTTTGACACCTGTGCTAGAGCAGGTACAATTGGGATGGATTGAGTGTATTAGTCATGGATTTAGTTAAAAAGGGGGGGGGGGATTAGAGTTATGAATGTATAAATGCTGTGGATTGCAGAGCTAATGGAAATAAAGTCTTAGTAAAGCTCTGCGTACCTGCAAGCTTAACTCCAGAAAAACAAACAAAAAAAACAACCCCAAGCTGTTGTTAACCATGCTGTTACGGAGGGAAGAACAGGAGGAAGTCCAGCCACACGTGTTTAATTGCCCACCTGGCCACTCTTAACCTCTAAGGCCTGTACCGAAGAGCATTAAGGAAAACTACAGGAACATGATCATGGGAATGGGGAGTGGTAAGAAAGAGAGGACTGCATGGCAGCGACAGGTCACTGTTACACGTGCTGAACTGCAGACAGAGCAGGGCTTTCACTTGTGTCCTGTCAGCAGTGTGTTAATTACATGTGGCTGTAGATTAGATTGCTCTTCTCTCACAACAGCCATGGTACTTAGCATGATAGTACCATGACACCATGTAGCATCAGTGCAGCCTCAAAGGCTGATGAAACACACGGATTTTGGCAAAGCACACAAGGAATGAGAGACAGGAGGTAAGGAGGTGCCCTGGCTGCCTGCTGAACCTTGCAGAGCATGAAGACTTGTCCTGCTCATGGGATTGCTGCCTGACAAGAACCTTTTTGCTTTATAAAAAGAGTCTGCTCTGCAGAGATAGTAAGATTCAACTTTTGTGATTTTAGCCCTCTAAAAATAAAGGAAAAACGAAAGAAAGAAAGAAAAAAAAGAACACCACAAAATGTCAAGACAGTGATGGCTCATATGAATGTCAGCACAACAGCATTTCTGTGCTTTCAGGTTGCTATTTTAAAGGCCTAGGAAAGTGAGTTAGAAGAACAGACTGACAGCTAAGAAAAGCGGACTGTGGAAGAAATAATGAGTGAACACGTCACTAAAGATTGTATCTTGACATATATGCACAACGAGGCTGAATTCAGTGTGTACAGGCAATCATAATTCTCACATTACCTCACTTTGCAATCTTAGCAAAGGCCTTTAAGGGTTGTTGCGTGCTTGGTTATATTCATCTGTGAAATGAAGATATCTCAAACAAGATCACTCTGATAGGCACAGTATCTGAGCACAATGAGAGGCATTCTCAGTGATAACAAAGCTTATGAGATAAGTGGATGAGCCAGACACAGAAAGAAGGAGACAGAGGCTCAGAGACAGAAATACCTTTCCTCTGAGCACACACAGGTGCTGGAGCACAACCAGACCAGGAGCCTTGCCCATCGACGTGCCACATGACTAAGGCAACAAAAAATGCTTCATGGGGAGTATCTAAACAATTTTGCTTATTACAGGAAGGAAATATTTTGCCCCTTCTTCCTGATCATGGCAACCTTTTGGTGGAAGGGGAGAGTTCAGTGGGACAGCTGACCCGGTGCCAGTTGGAGCTGTCACGCAGATAACAGCAGAGCCCACTCACTCCTGTGCAAACCCAGTGCAACTCCACGTTGTTTTGAATTTACAGCATCATCCCTCAGAGCGCAGGCATGTATTTCCACAAATGAATGATCTCAATCAGAAAACCAGTCCTGTGGCAAGGGATACATATGGCCATCACTCCCAAGAACAGCTGTCAAGCACTAGCCCTGCCCACTTCCCACTGTGCAACGTCCGTGGTTGCTCAGTCAAGCGAATGACCTTATAAGCCCACACAGGTCCAATCTGAACTGAAAATCATCAGCAAAAACTTGTTTTCCTTAAGACTTTTAACATAACAGGGAGAAATAATACACTTGGACTGTGAGTGAGTCTAAATGGCTTTTGTTACAGTTCTTTTGAGTATAAAATCTCTCTATATGGAAATAAAAAAGCTCTTTGGAAAGACAAGTGCTAGACCCTCACCCTCTCCATCCAAAGCATGCTGTTCAATTTAGCATGTGCTTCACTGAATAAATAACACTCCCAGCCATGATGCTTTCCCTTCAATATGCTTAAGTATTGATAGATTGAACTGCTTTATTTTAAGTCTGCCTGGAACTTGTGACATTTGGCCAGTGATTTGGTAAACGAGCTTGGAATATTTGACCCATGCAGCTGAGATTACACTTTATTTAGACCGAATGGACAAGATTCTTCGTTGTACTCGAAAATCCTGACAGATACAACTAACCTTTGCAACTTGTTCCCTGGGGTATTTAGCTACAAGGAAAGTCCCACTCCACAATGATTACTGAAAGTCAAACCCCTTCAGCATGCACACATGTAACTAGGTGCTCTTCCGGAACCTGTGATACAGGAATCTGGCAACTAAAGGACGTTCTCCCACGCTGCTTTTTGATTTATGTAGACCTGCCATAGAGTGACTCGTATAAGTGAAAGAAATCTGTTTAGGACTTAAAAGACATGAAACTTGACAGACATTCAAAGTAAGTCAGATTCAGTCATTTCATGTTTTATCTTTTCCTGTGTTATATCTCTAAAACAAGATTAGCTAACATGGTCAGGGGCCAGTGGGAAGGATAAGAGGGTACCAGGTCTGGACACAGTCTCCTAGGAGGGGTCTGCTACCCCTAACCTCTGATTTGGTGCTTCAGCAATGTATTTTTCACTATGCTTTGATCTTGGCTGACATTTTTAACTTAGTAATGTTCTCCAAGACAATCTCAAGGCCGTAAAATTACATTACTCAATGCAAGAAATACTCCTCAGCAACTATCCTGCTTAGGGCTTTTGAGATACATTTCAGTATCTCAACAGGGTAATAATCGTGGTGCTATTTGTCAAACATAAATGGGAGCCAAGACATTGACGACTTGCCCTGTCTTGCCAACTACATAGGGAGTTTGCCGAGAAAATAATCTGTCCAACTCTTTACAATATTCTCCCTAAATCTTCAGGGGATGTCCTACATTGATAGGAGGTGTCCAGTTAGTGTCAGGAAGAGAGTTGCAGAAAAGTTTTAGATCAAGTCTCCAGGAGAGTATTCCAGTATGTTTTTCTCTTTCTCCTGCAGATACAAATGCTTTGTCCTTCCAAGCCTCCCACGACCCAAGCAAACAATCAGAAACAATCTCTGTTCTATGTCTCAGACTACTAACAGACTGCTTTTGCTTTTGTCCATTGAGATGCTAGTGGTAATTTTCTAGTAGACAATACAGTTTAGGGCTTTACATTAGTTATCTCTTTAGCAAGTTTAACCTCTACACATGCAGCTTAAGATCAGCGCTGCCAGCACAAAACTCAAGCAGAACCCTCGCAGGCTATCTGATGCAGAAGGGCTGGCTGAAAGAAAGAGGCAGCCAGAAGAGCTGTGCACAGCAGACTATAGCAGCACAATTCTGAGAGTCAAGGTTTCTAGCACATCATTAACTTAGGTATAGCAATCATCAGCAATATCTTCCATTTGTAATAATCCATCTGGGCCATAAATGGTCCATAATGTGGTTGAATTAGCACCCCATTCAAAAGCCTACTTCCTGAGTTTAGTACATTATATCTCACCATTAACAGTGTCTTCTGACTTGGTGGAGGTTTGGTATTCAGAAGATCTTGGTGATACCAGAAATAATTAAAGTGTTAAATATATTAGTTACAATTCACAATAAGTTGGTTGGTGTATTAAAATATCACAGCGAAAGTCCAAATTGATTCACACATCCTATAGCTTACATGGAGGAATATGTCAGAGGAAAAGTTATTCTCACATTTCACTTGTTCCTCTTACTTTGCCCTTCATTCTCATGAATTAGAAACGCACTGAGCAGGAGGGTATCTCCTGAAATGAAGCAGATAGTACGATGAACAGCATTTATAGCAATTGAAAAATGCATTTCATGTTAAAAACTCAAAAATCCTTCACATAGGCCTGCTCATCAGTTTTTCTCAAACGTAGTGTAATGCTGTATCACTGTGGCATCTCTGTGTATATCTGCATACAGACACACCCTGCTATGAAGTTCCCTTGCAAAATGCCAGTCAGAAAGACAGTAGGAAAGACAAATTCTTGAGATTTACTGGTCCTGAATGTAGTTCCAAGAAGTTGTAATAATAGTAGAGCAAGGATGATGGCATAAAAAAATTAGCATCTGCAAAATAATCACTTGTGAGGTCTCAGCTACAAAACAAAGATTTAATTTCTCCACTCTCTCTCTTTCTGCTCTTTTTTTTTCTTTTTAAGCTTTGCTTTTCATTTGGAAGGGGACAAAGTGGGAAGAAAAAAAAAAATCAGCTGCAGCAGCAGGTGTGACTGCATACTGACTTTCTATCCAAAACAGTTTCCCTTGGGGTGAATCTAGCACTGAACTCTATAGGGAAATGTAACTCTCTTCTCCAAGTGTCAGAATCTTACTCCACGGCTCAAAGGTTTGGCTGCAAAATATTATATATATTTTTTCATAATTAAGCATATTTTTTACATCACAAATATTGTTTATGTTTGCAGAACAGCCTTTTTATATTTTGTTTTTCTGATGCTGTGGATGAACATCAAACATCATAATGAAAGAAGCCATCCATGAGGTGCACCGCACAATAGATGGATTACGTAAATATTTTAATGATCTACCAAGCAAATAACAAATTTAAGAGAAGAACAATTATCTTTAAATCCCACACATTGTAAATGTTTGCTTTTAATCTTTTACATAACCTTATTAAAAATTTCAAGATGGATACATTCTCCCACTGAATCTGACAAACATCTGGTTTACAATAGAGTCATGAGATGAAATTCCATCCAGAATCACATTTGCTCTTCAGAACGCTTTCTCCCACTATCATTCATAACACAGAACTTCTGTGTTTTGTCTGGGATATAAGACAGTGCAATGATATGTTTTTATTAGGAATAATGCACAGCTCTCTCCCTTATAGAATTTAAATCTGCTATCTATGGGTAGGTATAGTCAAATATATTGATAGTCTCCCTCGTGGGTTCTGCTGACACTTGGGTTTAATTGTAGTGAACTTTGAATTCCTATCTTAAGGTCAGTTATTAACTATTGATGGATTCTCCTTTTCTCCATTTAATGCTAAAGTATTCATACTAACCAAGATGGATGGGAACGCTGAAGAAATTTTTCAAAGCCATTGCTGTGCACGATACCCTTACACTCTTCCTATGTGACAAACAGAAAGCCCTTTTCTAAAGGTGGCGATTACTCATGTTCAGACTGAAAAAGAAAACACAGAGCAACACAATGCTGTTGACTTCTCGCCACTTTTTCTTCTCCCCGTATTATCTCTCTAGAAACAAAAGGTCTCATATGCTGCTGATTAGGAGAAAATAAATAAAATTTCCTCAGGCACAACCTTGGATACCAACCTTGAAACCAAATGGGGTCAGAATGCAGAAGAGCAGCCACAGCACAGCACCCAGCCCCGCTGACAAACAACTCTGCTCCTTTGGGTTTCCCAGAAGGAAAAAGAGTGCCCCTCGGAGATTTATAAACACATACATAATAAATGGGAGGCTGAAGTTTAAACTGTTATGAAGCATTCTCTACTCCGCTTCCGAAGTCCTCTGTGATTTAAAGAGCTGACATTTACTGTGTGCAGGCCTATTATTCAGAATGACTGTTTGTGTATAGACAATATTTTAAAATGGCTTGCTGTAGATGAAAAATTCTTATTAAGTCAGAAAAACAGTTTAAGTAGGTAACACTCTCCCAGTTTAGACTGCTATAAGTCTCACTGACCTGCTGTAGGAAAGGCCTGGGGACGGGTGAGCCATGTCCCACGGGAACACAGATAGCGTGCCAGTGACATGGGGAAGGGCACAGTCACCTTCCCATCTCTAAAATGAGGGCTGGGGCCACAGATAGGCATTTAAACCTTCTTCTGTCACACAGGCTTTGACAAGCACTGGATCTACAAAATATTTGCCCCCACTGAAGCCACTGGTACAACTCATACTGATGCCCAATGTGGTCCTTACAGCATTTTGGCAGCAGCCAGCCAAGCAGTGTCCTGAGACCTGCCCAATCAACATATCCCTCACTATGCCAGTGCATACAGTGGAGGCTGGTATGCCTTCTCCAACCTACTGCTTTCCAGTCCCCCAGCAATCACACAGGACACATCTCTGTACTCTCTTCCCTGCACAGAGCCTACTGCTGCGAAGCCCAGGAAGTGGGTAGGAATTGCTAGAAATTGCTCCAGAAAAAACAAACAAACAAAAACATCACACAACTGGATGACCAGATTTTAAAGTATACAAACAGTGTTCTGGTTTTACATTGTAATAATTAACAGACACTCTTAGCAGACCTACTGACTTGGCTTTGTACAACACACCAGTGGATCTCAATATATCCTACAAAGCACATTCACACACAACTTTCTCTCCGGTCAGCCCACGACTTGCATACCATCCATACCTGAAATTATATATATTTTTTAATGTTTTTTTTTTTTTTTTTTCAGGTATTTTTATCACACAGAAAATCGCAGCTAACAGAAACAACAAAAACAGTGATATCTGAATGTACTGCTACCAATAAGACTGGATACAACTCCCTAGTAGGCAAATTCTTCTACACAAAAGATCCCATGCGTGTTATTTTGCTGTCACTATATTTGATCGCAATGCCCAATTCAGTGACCGGTTCATAGACAATATATGGATCTAGACTCAGATTTTTCAAGGCGGTATATATTGATCGGGTAGAGAAAAATATCCTTATTGAAGCCTGTCCATTAAAATCTGCTCTTATACCTTCCATGAAATATAAGTGTAGATTTAAATAGGAGATTTCAAAAAGGGGACTTCAAATCTGAAATCTACATTCAGACATCTGTGGTCTGATATGTTAGAGGTGGCAAGTACCGCTGCTGTCCAGTGACATCAACTGAAAGAAAAAGATACCACACTTACAGAAAAGCAGAGCAGAATGGACACAGCAAGCACGATGCAGCATGCACACAAAGGTTCTTGAATGCTTTCCATCAAGCAGCAGCTCTACCATCTATACTGCTCAGGCTTCAGATCCAGCCCTTACATGTCCTGGCCCAGTTTATCCAGCATTCTCTTGGCCAGCTCCCCGGGAAGGACCAAGTATTTTCATAGGCTATGGGCCATTCCCAGGAGGCATTCTCCACATCACTGTCTTAGTTTTGAAAGCAAAAATGTTTAACAAAGTGGGCAGCTTTGAGGCCAGGAGCCTCATCGCTACAGAACAGCCTTTGATATTTAATTCCTAATGCACATATATATAGCTAAAGAGCTTGGTAGTTCTTAGACACAACAGGAAGACCTACAGGAAAAGCAACATTATAATAAGAGAGCTTCTGGCAACCAATTTAATCCTCTCTTTTCTTGAATTTCTCAGAATAAAAGTCAAAATGAAAACCCAGAGCTACCATTTTTACAGAGCAACTACAGAAAAATTCTAAACAAAGAAAACAGGGAGAAAAAAAAAAATCACAGCCAAACTGTTACTCCTAATCTACTTTTCTGTGAAGGGGATGAAATGACTAATCACCAGCAGCTGATCAAGAAGCAATTTAATCTCAGCTGAGGCCTGTGAAAAATCAGCAGAGACAAAAAGTAAAGAAAAGCAGACAAATGTTAAAAGATTTATCCTTCCAACCAAGGATTTCAGATTGGAAATGGAAAAATATTTTCTTTCTCCTCTTTATAAATCACACACTTTGATATACACTATTTTTAAACACTGTCTATGAAATATTAGCACTTCAAAACAGATTTAACAGGTCTTAGGAGTTTCTACTGAATAGATAATTTATGAGAACTTTTGGCTTCTTTAGCTTTATTAAAAGTGTGGAATGGAATATAATACTATTTGTGCATCAAAAAAAACAGTGTTACCCAACCGTTGGCAGCCATTCCTATAAAATACATAGCTCTTAATCATCTAGCTTAGGCATTTTTCCTATTTGCAAAGTTTGCATCTTCTACTTTTTTTTTTTTCTTAGCCCAGTTAAGCCAGTTTTATTTAAAACACAACACTGCACATGTAATTTGGACTTTCTTATTGATCTCTTCAAAGGCTTTTTTTTTTCTTTTTCTTTTTTTTTGTTAAAAGAAGAGCTCACATAATGCATGGTTCTTAAGCAAAGAGTCCCTCTAAAAACAGAGAAGGGAGTTTTTATTAAAAGCAAAATTCTGTTCAAGGACAGAAAACAAGCAAGAACTTCTTAGTCTTCACATCTGCCCCATATGAGGTGTAAGCTGCTGCACAAAGAGATTCCTTTTGTGCTAGGTAACTGTTCCCTCTTTCAGGCCACCATGTTTACTCCACAAGGCAAATTTCCTCCCAAACTCAGGCAGGTGGATTTTCCTAGCAGACTGTTTGCAACTTTATCCTCATCCCAGATCTGATCTATCCCTATGTGTAGGGCTGCAACATGAAACAAAGTGAAGCCATTAGCTCAAGTTTTAGCACAACTCCTCCACATGTTTTCTGGGGAGTTCTCTGGGAGCTTTTTACACTTTGAATTTGTTCACTACTCACTTTATCCCTTCCATTTTTCCCACACATATCCCTGATATGTGACAGAGAAATCTTCCTTATGTTTTAAATATCAATAATAACAATAAGCTAATACATTCCTAGCTTCTTCCTAGGACCTAGGGTGCATGTAAAAGTCCACTGAAGCCAATGGAAATAGTGCTTGTCACTCCTGGGAAAGTAGGATCAGACCTCAGCTTTTTGCAACACTGAAAGGGAATAGCAGAGCTCCTAATCACTTCAGTGGGACTTGGATTTAGCCCTGGCAGGAAACACAGCCATAAAATCATAAATTCAATAAGATGAAATTCCAAGTGAGTATTTTTGGTAGAAGGTGAGGACTGGAAATGTGCAGAGAGGAAAAAGTCCAAAACCAACTGTCTACAGCTGTTAAAAAATGAGCTGGTGTCATGTTGGTAACCCTTTAAAATAATGGTCTAATCATTATTAATTCCTTCGATATTTAATGCAATAACATTAATCATGATGAACTCATTTGGTATTAATGTAAATGTCAGGCGTACCACTCCACATATATGCACATCATTTTGGGATTAGCTTTTCACTATATAATTCTTTTTGTATCCTTCAGAAAGAGCTGAGGGTAGTTGTTTTGTGACTTTTGACACAGTGCTACTTACACATAACAGTGCTTTGTATTTCCAGAGTTTGATAGCACCCACAAATGCCTGATCTTCTGGGGTTACCAGTTATGGTATCCAGGGATGAAATGAACAGGGTGGAAGAGAAGCAAAGGCTATGTGAAAACAGAATGATTTTGTTCTTAGTTGCAATTTTCCAAACGATAAAAGTACAGCTTACACAAACCCAGATAGACCCACTGCTGATGGAAGGTGACAGCTAACTGACAGTAACTGGACCAGTGGACCACTGATAAATTTTCTTGGTCACAAATAACAACAGTACAGCTTAATGGCTTGCGATAACCAGATAAAGAAAGTCTGATGGCGTCACCCAGATGATGCTTACAGAGAAAGGAGCTTCTGGGATGCCTACTAGCAGCAGCTAAGAGGTACAAAAACCATTAGGATGATGCTTGTTTCCCTGGTAGACACACAGTAAGATAATGGTATCAAATCGCTAGATGTAGAAGCGATGGCTACTCTTGGGGACCTAACCTTGGCAAAAAATGGCGTACTGAAAATCCACATCATCAAGAGAACTTCTCTGAAGCTTCTTAATTTCCACCTAACATACCCTGTAATTTGTGTCTGAATTTCTACTGTTTCGTGCTGGTTTAAGACAAATGCCATGTTACAGCATTCACTTACTCCCAATGAATATATCCATTTGCTGTCTTTCACTTCTTTTTTAATAGCTTGGCATGCCGTTAGTTAAAATTCATTCTTTTAAAGCACAATATCCATTTAGCTTCTATCCTCTGAACTTTATTCATTTATTATTAACACTGAAAGCCAAAGTGCATGAGAGAAGTTCAGTCCTATCGGCGTTTCGGATGAAAGTAATGTCTCGGTATATTAGCAGTACACAGCACTATCATACATAAAATGCTGCCCAGTCCTTCAACAAAGCAACCGTATCCCGGTGTCTAATAGGATCACTTACTTCAAATGTGACACCACCTTCTTTGAAATATTTGTTTAGATTTCATAAACATATGAAGCTTCTCAAACTCAAACAAAACCTTCAGCCTCCAGTCCAAGCTCTGATTCTAAAGAGCTTTCCGTTCAATAAATCAGTCTGAATCCAGCATTTTTTTTTTCCTCCTCTGGCTTGCCTTTTTTTTTTTTTTTTGGATAAAAATAAATGTCATCTGGTTTTGACTGCAGATAATGAATCATATTAAGAATTTTAAAAGCACTATTCTCTTTTTTGAGACCTAATTTCAGACCTATTAACACTTTAATATGAAACAGAAGCCCATCATTTCATTAGAAAAAGAATAAGGCCCCTCTTGTACCATATGTTGTTTCTTCCTTTATAAAAAAAATCCTTTTGAAATCCTAGATTGGGCAGCATCAGAGCAGAATGTAGATCTGGCACAAAGACAGTGCATAGGTGAGCAGACGTTGCATCAGAGAGATTAACTATTTCAAGCAATATTACAGCAAACTCTCCTTCACATTCCTTACTGAAATAAACGATCCAACTTAAAAAAAATAATGAACTATTGCAACACACACACACACACACACACACACACACACAAAACAAACCTCCTGGTGGGGGCGACCCAAGGCATGTGAAATGCTAGCATGTCATCTCCACAAACTTGACTACCATTACCAGAAGGACAAACAGCTGCTTTTTCACAAGTGCTTTTTGGCACATTGTATATTTATGAAATAAGCAAAAGAAAATTATAGCCGCTCCTTCTCAATATTTACATTTTAAAAATGAGAATGCCTTTAAAACACGCAGAACATGAATGCAAGAGCTGGTGTGATAGCAGAGAACCTTATTGCACATAATTAACAGACACATAATGTCTGGTTACTAGTAATTTCCTTCTAGCTGAGTAAGGAAATAATTTAATCATGTTGATCAAATGAATCCCATGAGCCCAGCGTAACATTATGCTTTTTTTTTTCCCTCTCTAAATCTGCATTAGCTGATAAGAGCCTAGTTGGTGAAATCACGGAACCCAACCTTGTTTAGGTATCCTTAATAATACCCAAAATATGGGCATGATTTCAGTAATTGGTTTCATCGAGCATTTCAGTAGAATATTTTCTAATTGCTAGTGCGGAGTGCAAAGGAAAAGTGCAGGGAGAAGGAAGAAAGAAATAACTTTGCATCGTCATTATTCAGAGCAGAAGCAAAATGTTTCTTGTAACAGTGTAGTCCCTGTTTCTCTTCGTTGAACAAACAAGGAATTTCTATAAAGACCAGCAAAAAAAATAATATATATATATATATATATATATATATATATATATACATACCCCTTAAATACTCAAGTGTCAAACAGCTAACAGTAAATTACAACTCCTCTCCACCCTTCAACCCCAAAAATATATCCAGGTGCAACTGAGAAATAAGTAGAATTTCCCTTTTTTCCCCCCTCTCGCTGTCTTTTTCTTTTATAATACATCATTTGCCTTGTCATCCCAGGGTTTCATAGCAAAGCCTTTTGTGGGATTCTGCTATTGTTCTCTTTGAACTACTTAGAAAAAGCACTGAACTACCTTCTGTGCTATCTCAGGTAGTTTCCTATAATGAGGTGATATAATTTAACACTTACCATAATACATTTTATCCACCTATTGTTTGCTAAATAATTCCTGCAATAACACTTTTATTCTTTCCATAATTCTTTAGGGTAATGCTGGAGGAATAATATTTTTACAGCGGTGATTGATGTGGGATTCTCCAGCATGAATAGACCCCATGAACACAGGTTATTGATAAGCATAAAAAAAGCTGTATGAAAAGAATATCAGGGATCAAAGGGTTAATACCATTTTATGAGGTTGTAAAAATCTACCTCCAGAATCTTGTGTTAGCAATATTCTTTGTGTAAGATGTATGTTATTAAAACAAGTAGCAGCATCTGAATTAAAGTGACAGTATGATGGATGACTAGAGAAGTGGAATCAGAGTCGTTTGCAGCATTTTGGGCTAGATGTGGGAATTCTGCCTCAGAGGTAGGGCGCTTGGCAGACACATTGATTCCAGGCTGACGCATGTTCATAAATATGCCCCTAGAGAGGTGTGGCCTAGCAGAATTTACAAAATTATGTTCATGAATTATTTAACATTTATTTATGGATGCTATATTTAAACAGCATTTGCAAAGGCGAATGGACCGTAGCATACATAGTGATCTTTAGATAATGCAAATTCTGCACAAGACAGAGGCGGTTTGCATACTTCACGGAGAGACTAAGTCCATCAGAACTAAGTAAGTGATATGTCAGTGTTGGGGCATTATACACTGCTGCCTGCCACTCCCCAGGGAGACTGAAGATTCCTGGAAATACCTGACAGGTTGGCAGTTACGACCTCTGCAAAAGAGAGCTCCTCTGACAGAGCTACTACAGCGGTGGAGGAGACTCCTCCTTTAAATAAAGGCTCCAGAATTGCTCCTGCAGCCACCATGCCTGAGAGCCTGCTCACAAAATAGACTGTGAACAAACCGAAATTCCAGCCCACGCATTCAGCTGCTTTGTGGCTCTACTGCTGTTAGTATCAGACCCTACTCATACCATAACACCAGAAGTGCAAAATAAAGCCCTTCTGAGTACAAAACTCAATAGTGAAGCTGCACAGGAAAATCCCAGCCTCTTTCTGTTGTGCTTGTATTTAATTCACAACTCTTTATTATGCGATCGAGGTCTTTCTGAATGAATACCACAGATTTCTCTCTGCTGGATCTGCACAAACAGCTCAGCACACCTGGAGAGCACAAGACGAATCCATACTGCACAGTGAAATGCAGCCATAGCAAATATTAAAGAGAAATGCTTGAAATAAAACAGAATCCCATGGTAAAAGTGGCGTATCTTGTTCTGGAAGGGATTACCCCTGAAAGAAAGGAAATCTTTCATTTAGCACTACACTGATAGTTTGCAGTTTACCCCCTATTTACACTCTTATATTCTTCCACTGTGTCATTTCTTGATCTTCAAAAGATGTAATTTTACATTTAATTTTCACTGCAGGAGATTTAAACAACACTGTCATGTGGAAAATCTGCTTTTTGTTTGGTTTTCCTTTCTTTCTTATCCTAAGCAGTCAGTTTACAAGGCTAGGGCTCTGCAGAAAGCAAGGAGAGGTACACACCATACTGTTTCAGGAGGCAAGAACCAGAGATGTACCAGGCCAAGAAATTGTGCCCTCGGTTTCCAGAGAGGCACATCTTAGGTGATGGTATGTATCAAAGATGAATGAACAAAGCAAGCATCCTCCTCCCTGCACCCTCACAGGAAGAAGCATGTAGTCTTTCTGATGCTTTCATATGCTGTCAACACGGAACATAAATCTCAGGTCGGATGGAAGGAAAAGCTCTTTACAGCCACAACCACACGTACAATACAGATGCACAAGTGACACCACCATCCAGCTCCTTGCAGCTGTGAGCACTTCAGACTTCTGTAAGAGGACAGGCAATGGGGTATCTTTGGAAAACTTTCTTCACTGGCATTTTCTTGGAACAAACTCCCCAGAAATACAGGAATATATTTTTTCACTACATTGGTCCTACTGGTAGAAGCTATCTTGCTGTGACTCTCATCGGTGACAAGTACCTTGCAACCTCTAAAGAATGTAGCTTTTTAACCCTCCTAGGAGGCTGAAGCAACATTATCTCATATTTTTTAGATGAGAACTAGGGTGGAGAGAGATTACACAACAAATTACATTCAGTCTCTGAGAGAGAGAGAGGAGACGGTTTCTCATGGCATCTATCTCCTCAACCCCTTATTTTCCTAACTATCTCCTTAATTGCAGCAGTCTTAGACCAGGTGTTCTGCAAGAAAAAAAATGCTTAGGTACTCTTCCAGTGTTGAGTTAAAGTATGTTTCCATTGCCTGTGTCCTGACCCATCCTACCTCCCCAAACAATATCAGCAAAACCAAACAGAGAGAAGGCTCCAAGAAGCTAATGTGAACACTCACATGTCCTGCTTTGGAGCCCGAAGTCAAGGCAGCATCCTAAATGCAAGACTTACTGCTAAAAAAATTATAGATAAGGGATGAAAAGATGCTTGGGAGGTCATACTAATCAAGAGCTACCCTGAAGAGAGATCACCTTTATCCAACCATTCCACAAAACTTATCTCAGCCCAAAATTCATCAGCCTTCTGAAGTCCTTAGCAGTCCATATTCTCAGACTATGCTTTTCAATTTAATCTTATTCGGTCCACTTAAATTTTTGCTTTTTCTTACATGAAGGTGTACAGTGAATAACCCAAAAGAGTGAGACTCAGAGAAAATCCTCTGGAAGATGGTATATTTTGCTAGGCTTATCTGGATGGTAAACAGACAACCAGTAAATAAAGAGAGGCTCACCTTTTCCAGATGGTTGAGGTTTGCCAATAACTCCACCCTGTTGGAGATCCATTCCCAGTGGTGATTAGCCCTTAAATGGAACCTGGGAGAGGTGGAGCCAGACTGCACCCCTTCCAGTCACACAGGTACATTGCCTTCACCTGTGCTCCTGCAGCTGACTCAGCGCTCACCTCAGGTCACAGATCAGTGGTTCAGGACCTGATTCAACAGTTCCCATACAGAAGGGCACATGGTGAGCAAAAGATTCCCCCTTCTCGGTGTAGCTTCCCTTTACAGATTTGATACTTGTGGACCATGCCCTCTAGCACTTCCAGTCTGTCCACAAAGTCAAATTCAGCAAACCTCTGATCAGCCTCCTTGCTGCCTGTGTAACTTCCCCTCTGCAGCACAGCTTACTCCTCACTGTACCCAACAGAGAGCATACCACCACATCTGAAGTCTCAGCAATTCTTCATAAAACAGATGAGTGTTCTTTGCCATCTCAGATGCACAACATCTTCCCTGCCCTCGATATATCTGCTTTTTCCTCTCAAAGTGTGCTCAACTTCTCATCTGCTGAAGTCCTTCCTTTCCTGTAAAATAAGGCATTTCCAGGCTTGTATTTGCCATAATATTAAACTCCATCTATAGTCGGAGCTTGCCATTTGGTCTCACTGAGTGCATCCTTTCCACTTCAAGACATTCCTACCATTTGTAAAGATGATTTTGAATTCTAATTCTGCAGCCTGCCTGCAGACTCTCCCAGCCTGGTATCACTTGCAAATCTAGTAAGTTTAACATCCATTTCACTATGCAAATCATTAATGAAAATGTTGAAAGCATCCTGGAAAGAACTTGGTACATCCTTCCAGGTTGATAATGAATAGTTATTTTTCTACTTTTCTTTGCATTCACGTGAAAGTGGTTTAGTCTAAAATGGATTACTTATTGGAATATTTCACAATACACATATACTTTTTTAAAAAACTCTCTTAAATTTTGGGATAAAGTTTGACTAAAAATTGGCTTAGCTCAGTTAATGGGTATTGAGCACATCTTTTCCCAGAAGAAATGGAAGAGTAAGAGAAAACAAGAAGAAAGAAAATCATCATCATATTCAGCACAGTACTACTTTCTGATTTTGTTTCACATCCAGAATATATGAAATCCATGTGTTTCAGATCTACAGTTTCAAGTTATGGCAGAGATAGACTGCCCTTTGATGCTATGAAACTTCATGTTTCTCTGAAGAAGGGATTCCCTTGCTTTCCCTCAATCATCACCAGCATCACCTTTCGCTCATTCTTACTGGAAACAAAGAAAAGAAGCAAAACTCATGACCACTCATGGTCCTTAAACAGGGAGCCACGACCCCATCACCAGCTGCCTCTGTGGCTGTGGGTCTTGCAAAGAAACAGCAACAGAGCCTCCACCAGAAGACTCCAGCCCTGCCTCCTCCTGACTGGAGGTAAATGCTTTTCAGTGAGCATGGCCTCACCTTCTTCCACTAGGAAGAGTAGCTTGGCTAACTACCCATCCAAATACCTCGATACAAAGTAGGGAAACATTTATCTCCTAAAGGGAATGTTTCAAACAACACTTTTCTCTGCTGCATAAGAAACATATGTTTCTATTGAGGATTACACCACAATTTTCTCCAATTACCTTACTTTGGGAATTGATGCATCAAATGTGAAAAATTTTCCCTACAGAGACTTTGGAAACTGTACAATTTTTCTTTGTGTTCCATTAAGGTTTCATTTTAGCATTGTGCAATTTTTCAGCTGCCAAAGGTGGTGTTAAGACAAAAACAAATCCAAACAAACAATGTTCTGCATTTAACTTGCCCGTGTCAACACAAAAAATTCATCAGCCATAATTTTGTTACTCAGACTAACTGTGCAGTATCAAACAGCACCCTTGGCAGCAAATACCAGCTTAAAATTTGGGTTTGGGTTTCTGGCTTTCAAATTTTGTTTAAAATATATTAATTTATAATATTTCTTTTTAAACAAGACAAACTGCTCACTCCATTCTCTACGTGCACTTTTTAATTAAGTATGGTTTTTTCCAGTTCCCTGATGATCCTCTTACAGCAGGCAACTCCAAATCTCAACTTTCCCCAACTTTCGGGACGCCTCAATGTGACCATTCCATGCTTAGCTCACTAACTGAAAGTTATTAGAGGTAATCTATTTTGATTTTCCAGCATATTTTTCCCCTGCTGCATCTCCTATTCATCTGGAAGCAACTCCTGTTTCTCTTCTAATTGATGAGGTGAACTGGTATGAATGAGCTTATGATTTCTTCTCTTTGCTTGAGTGGCAGAAAAGTAAATGGAAAAATTGTCTCTGAAGTTTAAATGAAAGATTTGGCTTTTGCAATAGTGAAATTACTGGCGCTTACTGGATTTCTCTTAAGTGTTTCATGCCAAAGAAATAAACCATGAATGATTGGGGTAGTAGAATTTCTGTTATCAGATAAATCATCACAAACTCAAGTTCTCTGATTTTTTCTTCCTCAGCAGGGTTTGGATTTTCTTTTCTTTTCACTTTTAGTTTCCTGACATGAAAAGTCTTTGAGCTTGAATACCCAGACCTGATGTGAGAGCAGCATTTCAAATACTTCTTTCCCTCTTTCCTCTGAGTTTTTGCAATGGCTGGAGTGCTTCCTCTAGGTTCCAAGCACTTAGTCCATCGAGTGTGGTCTCTGGTAGATTAAAAATGCTTCTCAAGGAATTCAGGGAAATTATCTTAATTTTTAAACATGGCATGTACAGAAGTAAACGTTAAAACTTGAAACTTGGGGTTTAAACTTTTTAGATTCCGTGCTTGTTTATTATTTCTTTTTTGCAAGTATTTGGTATGTTCCTGTTCATTTCATGTTTTCACTTTTGAAAGAAATTGGATAATTTCCAGTAAAATACATTCAGAAGAATTAAAGCATGAATCTGCCCAGTCTGATTACAGCAAGAAAAAGAAGTAAAAAAAAAAAATTAAAAAAGCAACCCTCTAGCATGCCAAGAAAGGATGAATTTGCTATAACTTAAACTGTGCAATACTGAGGAATACCAAAATATTAATAATGAATATAAGACCTAACATCTCAATTCAAGTCAAGAGATATCAAAGTGCTGCGTAACCTATCAGACAAATCTGTGTTTCTTACTAATATACATGGCTCCTTTGCAAGTAATTGAGTTAGAGCAAGTCACTTGTGCCTGGTGCTGCTTTAGCTTTGTGTATAACTTCTGCACTTTTCTGATGTTACCCAGGGCTTTTGAAAGCAAGGTCATTGAGTCCAACAAGCCCGCGAAAAAATGCAATGTCCTTGTAAAGGGCATTCAGATTCACCTTTAGGATGCTCTGACTTGACATTCAAATTCAATTTTGACAATACAAGGACTTCTTCTCAGGAGAATGAAGACAGTAGGCACACACATGTATTGAAACGTCAGACCTATTTCACAAGAAATCTGCAGTGGAATTCGGATGCTAGCTTCCTTTGTAACACAGAGAAGTTTGATAAACACAGAAAAAAAAATGGGTCACAAAGAAACTGGGTTGCAAAGATAACTGCATTTAAGGCTCTGAAGCCTCTGGGGAGATACAGAAAGAGGAGAAACCATTCTTCTCTGTAATTTCACTTTTTTTTTTTTCAATCCCAGAAAGACTGAGCTGCTAGATGTTGCAGCCGAGGGGTATTGTGAACTACAGCGTGCATTAGAGATACAAACTAAAGCTCATTATAAGTGACACAGGAGTACTGCAAGTAATAGAAATATCCTGGTTGAATTCCAGCATATTTGGACCAGGTGTTATGAAAGAAATCCCAGCCTCAGCGTCGTCAGTGGCAAAAACACCTTTCAACATTATAGAATCCATGAACTCACCCAATAAGTGTTATTTTTTCACTTTCCTTCTCTCGGCCTGCTTCATTTATCACTTTATTTATTCTATTGGATTTATTGTCCTCTGACCCTTTGCTGTACTTGGAGTCACAGTTTCTCCTAAACAGTATCCAAGCTCAATAACGGTCAAGACTGAGCTGAACTTTTGAACTCACAGGGGTCGAACAGGTTCAAAATTAAACAGAACAAAAAAAAACCAACAACAGTTCAAGTTATTATCTTCCTACATTCCCCTTCTGATTTTATTCCCTAGCCAATTCAATGTGCCGATTTAACCACGTGCAAAAACATTTACCAGCACAAGCCTGGTGCCATAATCTGCAAGCATAAATGCAATTGCGGTTGGCATCAAGTTTGCACTGATTTTGATATTAGAAAACAAAACAAGAGAAACAAAAAGCCTGGCCAAACTTGAGTATTCTGGCCCTTGGAAACTAATGCAAGCATCTACTGTAGAGCCACAAAGTATTTCCTATTGTAAAACAAGCACAGTCCTGGTGGAGAGATGAGTTCCTACATAAGCTTATCTTTGTTGACAGCAAACTGCTGAAGCAGGTTGGGAATGGAGACAGAACAAGGAGAATCTGCAGGGAAAGAAGTTTGGTGCTTGCAAAGTCTTTGTCAGTTCCAAGAACATCTTGTAGGCCAAACCCCTGTGCCGCACAAGATGAGTCCTAGATTCAGATGGACAAATTCCATGGAGGATTTCTGGTGCTCTGTTTATTATTAACACTGGTTCAAGTCCAGTTAATTCCAGTCCGCACCCTAAGGAATGGAAGCAGAGAGGAAGGTGCTGCTGTCTTCTCCCCCATTGCAGATGACAGATGAGGACAGAAGGGCACAAAGCCGTGCCAGAGGAGGTTCAGGCTGGGCATGAGGGACAATTTGTTTCCCATGAGGGTGGTCAAACACCAGAACAGGAATCCTGGTGAGGTGCCTGAGGTACCTGCCAGTGTTCAAGAGACAATGTCCTCAATAATCATCTTAACTTTTGATTAGCACTGATGGGGACAGTAAGTTGGACTCAGTGATCTTTGAAGGTCCCTTCCAATGGAACTGTTCTGTTTCACAGCACTCCCTCTACTTGTTAATCTCCTAACTTGTACTGTCTGCAGGAGGTAAGCTCAGCAGGCTGCCTAAGAAGCAGGGCATTTCCTCTTTCAGATGAAACAGTCTCTATCCTTGAAAACCTGATAACACTTCACATTAAGGATATCAGAAATACCCTTCTTCTATTATCCACCAGCACCTCAGATCTTTGTCAATCTTGATTTACCATCTCGCTCATCCCTCTGACATTTACAATGATGCTCAGTGATGAATTTGGCCCAGCTTCTCCGCAATCCTCATAATGAACATCAGTTTCTAAGCTCACCTTGTTGGCTGACAGTGACACTAATATCACTCCAACTTTTGTCACTGACTTCATCAGTTAAAATGTACAGTCTGAGAGGAGTCCTTTTGCTTAAAAAAATAACAAAAAAAAGGAATTTTAATAGTCCTGCTAGTGTAAAAAAACAACACACAGGCATTACCAGCAAGGTAATGATAATGATTATGAAGAATTTACAGGTAAAAGAATGAGGTGGTTCTACAGGCATACTGGGACACTGAAGCTTCAGATCTGAAGCCCCATGTGTCCTCACCCAAAGTGCAAATTTTGCTGTCATCTATAAATCAAGCAGTTTATGAGACTGTAATATTTACACTCTAATTAAAAAATCATAAAGCCAGACCCCTTCGGTCTGTAAAAAGAAAAACTCAGGATCTGCTACTGAAACGTGGTGTTAATCAGTAACTCCTAATGATCTGCTCCACAGCCTTAGAGGTTACATGCTCATTCAGTTCAACATAACAAATAAGATAATGAGAGAAAGTGGGAGAAGCAAAGGGAACATGTTACAGCAAACACAGGGCTTTGCTACCAACAGGACCTATTCCTGACCCCTCCGATACATGTCACACTTAGTTTTCTCATCTGCAAAAGGCAACAGACTTATAATGTAAAGCTCTGATAACACGCTACATACGCAATGGTCCTGAGATGTTTTCTGCAGTGTAACCCTGCAGAAGCCAATTATAGCCCCAGAGAAACACCTGCTTTTACCTTTATAGGGTCAGAACTCCAGTTCCCTCCACATTAATGAAAAATGAGCCTTAAGAGCCGGAGTTTCCACGTGAGTTTCTCTGAATTCATTAGGGAAACAGCTAATTTCTGAATCTGCCATTTTCTGCTTATGCAGTCAAAAAAGGGCTCTCTAGCAAAGGGTGGAGAAATCCAAGCTCTGTACAACGCTAGAAATACAAATTATGACACAACACGTCGGCTGCAATTAGTGCTCCTAAATCCATGCTTACAGCAGCATTTCACATGCAAAGCTCCCCTCAAAAAAGCACACTCCTGGCCTCACACTCAGCCAGTCCCTCTCCCTGCTACACAAGGTTGCAGTCCCACCTTTCCCAAAACCAGGAGCAAGGAGGTACTGGCTCTGACCCACAGCCCGTGAGGACAGGCTCAGGGCCAAGCATGGTACTGTCAAATAATTGCAGCCCACACCAAGGCATTGCCCGCCTTGTGTCCATGGTT